>JAHZMZ010004575.1:0-12033 GCA_027743805.1 Lepidocyrtoides sp. E14
AGATGTTGATGATGATGATAATAATAACGAATGCGATGACGCCAAAGAATTTGCTTCCTCTCGTTTTTTACTACTAGTAGTAGTAGTAGTACTACTACTGCCACTAGTCTTCAAATTAGCTTTATTATTGGTACTGGTGTTACTTGTGCGAACATCCGATTTTGCCAAGCTTCCTTTTTCTATCTTTGTCAATGTATTTTTGGTGTCAATGTTGTTGTACGGTTTAGTATTAACTTTTCTGTTCTTTGCAACTGAGGACGTTACAAGCTGTTACAGAGGATGTTTTGATTAAAGTATTTGCATTCTTTAGTGGAGCACCAATTTGCTGAGGATCATTTTTTCTGGTTGTATGGTCATCTCTAATCCTATTCTTCTTTAGCCCCACAACATTCCTTTGCTGACCCTGACCACGAGATTCTAATAAAGAATTACTGGTTAAAACAGGAGTAGCCGCAGCAGCACAAGTCGTTGTAGTGGTGATGGTGCCAGTAATACTTGTATTAGCATTGATTAAATGAGATTTGTGATAACTGGTGTTTTTGTTGGGTTTGGTAGAAGAATCCTCTTTATGATCCCTAATTTGATTAGTTTGTTTAGCTAATGACGTTGTTGTTGCTGCTGCATAGGATGGTAGGCCAAAAGTGCTTGAAACAGACCTGCTTCGTCTTTGCTGTTGGTCATCATGGTTAAATTGTTTCGTTAATGAATTTGTATGAAATGTTGTGTCAACTAGTGTGGCACGTCTGCTGGCCGATCTTCCTCTTAAAAATAATTGCGTTGTTGTTGTTGCTGGTGAGACTGGTGGTTTAGTCGATACAGTTGCAGCAGCAGACTTAATTGGAGAACTACTACGGGATCTTGGCTTGGTTGGTTTGCACAAAGAGCTTGTATCCTTTTTCACAACTGATAAGGAAGATTCTTCCAATTTTTTTGGTGCAACCACTCCACTACTAGCACGTTTGATTGGTGACGACGAGGGTAATGATGGTTTCGTCCTCAACCTAAACGAACATTATTTTAATAAAGACTCCTAAAATAAAAATTGATGCATCCTGTACGTGTGTATGTAGGTATATACAACAACTAGGCATTTAATTTAGTAAATAAAATGCAGATAAATCCAGTTAACAAAAGGCATGGCAGTTGAGTTAAAAAGAAGATATAAAATAGCAGCAAAGTATTTTTTTTTTTTGCCGAGTATGACACACTTGGCAGGCAGGCATCACACTATGCAGTATTCACAGAATCGGAGATATTAATGAAATGATTTATTTACGATGTATTTAACATATTTTATTTGTCATTGTTAAACGAAAAGCTAATCGTCAAATATTAGTATTTTTATAAACTGAAAAATGGATAATAATATGTAATGTCTACACATATTAAGCGGTGCACGTGTGTACACACATGTGTGCTCTATAAAAAAATGTTTTAGCATTCGTTACATATTCTATAGGTGGGTAATGGAATGTAGTTCGTAAAACACACATAATATCTATAAAAAATGTCTGCCAAGTCGTTTATTAGACTGGTTGTAACATGACCGCTGACATTGTGTGACATGAGAAATTTTGTTAGACTGCCTGCCTGCTTTGTTATGATAAGTAGTAGCAAAATAATACAACGAGTGTTAGAAAATCGGTACAAAATTTGTTTTAGTCACTTAATTTAATTCATATAAACTGGAGAATATACACTCGATATGTATCGAATCCTGTTTTACAGTACAACTGCATGTTAGAACACGTACCTTGCTACAAAGGTATTCGACATTAACACACATTAAGACAAACGATATTTTGTTTTACTGCATTGAAATTATCGAATTTACTAAAAATATGCCCCAGTCATAACAATCACTCTTAAAATGTTCAATGGCTTGGATGTTTTTGTTCAAAGTGTAAGTGTACATGCTATGTTTTGTAAACCGCAGCAGAAACGATGAACGTTTATTCCCTCTTCCATATTAGATTAGATTAGACAGTAAATTAGTTGTGTGCTTCCATTAAGAAAATTTTCCATTTCATCCTTCATTTTATTCAATCGTACACAGTTAATGCTTAGAATGTTAATAACAATTGTTAATAAATACATGTACCAAAAGTTTTCTTCACAGCATTTTTATTATTTATGCCATTTGCGTTTACCGATATTAAACCACAGTGCAGTATTAAGTATGTGACTAGATACAAGCAAAATATAGTCGAATGATCCAACTTCAATCAATGTGTTAACGTCTTAATTTATACACATAGTTTTCTCATTCAATGTCTTCAAGCATGTTATAAAAAATCATACGTTTTCCTCTCCAACGAGGTGGCCGTAATTGCAGCAGCCGCCGTTAGTAATGCAGACGAGGATGTATCCGTTATTGTGGTTCTGGTAGGTGACTTTCCAACACTTCTCCTACTTCGTTCTTGCGGTTGTGCTGACTTTGGTAATGACATGGAAGCATTCCCAACTGTGCTTAAAACTTTTGATTGTTTTGGCTTTGATGACTCCTTTGTTGTTACAGGGGTTAACGCTACGGTTTCCTCTTGCTGATTTGTCTGATTTGCATTTCCTCCAGTTTTCTTGGGAGGACCATTCTGTTCAATTGCTTGACGCAACCTTAATGTTTTGGAATCGTCGTCACTGGTCTTGTTGGAGGGGACCTTTTCGTTGCTTTTATTTTTCCTCAGAATGCCATTTTGATTGAAGCTTGAAAATTCGTTATTTTTATCGTTCCTTGCTTGCCATCGAGCAGCTAGAGATTTGACACCACCAGTAACAATTTCTTCCTCCTCATCCTCATACGCTGAGTTGTTGCTACTGCTATTAAATGTATATGACCTTTCAATTTTCAATAGTTGTGTCACTGAAGTGATGGAATTCAAACTTTCGTCTGAGACGGAAAATGATTTATTTAGATTGGAGGGCACATTATCAAGAGCGAGCTGCCTTTTCAGAGTGACCTTTGCCCTTTTTGCTTCTGTGGTTTTGACAGAAGCAGTATTTGAGATGGTGGTGGTGGCCGATGTTGAACTCTTTTTATTGCACGAAACTTTCGCATTATCGTTTCTTTTACTCTTTTCAGTATCAGAAGAATCAGATGTGGGGGAATTTGGGAATTTCTTGAAAACCTTGTTGGGGTCTACCAAAGATAATTCCATTCCCATCGTGAGTGGGGGTAGTTTGGGCTTTGAAAGTCGACGAGCACAAGGAACCCATGGCTTTTTATTTGTCGAAGATGGCGTTCCCTTAATCTCTTTCTCAGGAGGGTTATCAGATCTTCGAGATTTTCGCAAAGACTCTATGAAAATATGATTATCACAAAAAAGTCTCTTGTTACCCTTCTATGCATGACCATAAGTCATTCTGCTCACCAAAAAAGCAGGTTAGTCAGATTAATTATTCTTAGGAAAATCGTTACCTGTGCCTTTCCTCTCTGATATGGACTCTGACTGCAGGTTGTTCTTCACTTTCAGTGTCCTTTCCACTTTCACCAACGATTGTTGAGTGTTTGTTACCTGATTGCTATTGATTCCATTTCCTGTGTTCTTTTTCATTGGCCTACGCTCATGATTGGCTTTGAAATTGGCCGTGTCGGATACCTTCATTCTTTCCTTCCGATGTTGTCAATGCCGCAATTTAATTGACATTATTGGCTACACGCAGTTGGGTCCCAATAAAATCAACCTTTGAAACAAAAGAAAAACAATTGCCTTTGTAGAGAGTGAATAATGCATTATATATTTGGGCTTTACACATTGCATATAATATTTTAACGGTATTTATGAGTTGGCGAATGACATGATGTCTCAATTTAAGAAGGCAGCAAATCACAACGAAACGAGGGACAGTACCCGATTTTGAGCGATAAGTGATCGATCATATCTTTCAACGCAAAAGTTTTGCTCAACTCTCAAGCAATTTATCATCATCACAATCAGCAGCAGTCATTCATGTTTGGTTACCACCCATCTCACAAGATTTATATTGTAGTTTTGGGCAATGGATAATACAAGTTTGATTGTAAGAAACGGCAGCCACAATTCACAATGTAAAATGGGTGCAAGCTTTTCGTAACGCATTTGAATATCATTATAATGATTGATATGATTATTAGGAAGGGAATGATGAATTGCATAATTTGTCATTTATCAAATACTCCCATTTTTGCTTGAAAATTAAGATGTCAGCTCAAGATTAATATTAAATCTTTTATCTTCAATGGATTGGATTTTTTAGAGCTATTACATCAACTTTTCTTTATCGTAATAGATCTCATGATTTAATTTTTCATAATACATGCACCAGACGAAAATGAACAAATGAGAGCTACAAATTTTCAATGAAACTTTCTCTTTCAAAATACATTTTTCCAACATTTTTTTACTCTGGAAATATAATGATATAATAATAATAATAATTAATGATGACAATTAGTTGTATTTATGTTTATAGTATCGGTGCTTATTTGACAAATACAGGAAATATAGTAGTAGTCTTGAAAATTAGTGTGGCAAAGCCTAAAAACGGGACAGCCTGCTGGCTCTATCTACTACAATTCTAGCATGCTGACAAGATGCATTAAGATTATTCCGAACGTAGAAAATGACGAAATGTTTGACATGCTGATGATGATGAGCAGTTGATTGTAAACTTGTAAAAAACCTCATGAATTAGCCTACACAAATGAGATTTAGTGTTTTCAAGATCACATTTTGTTGGACATCTAAAGTCAAGCCATAACAGTATCTATTTGAGGTCTAACGCAGTTACAAACATACACAGGAGACTGCCAAAAATGCCAAATCCCTTTGTTGATGACCCCACGCCTTTTCTTGTCTTCGTTTACTGATTTGTGGTTTCACTTCCTCGCAAATGTCCTGCTGTGACTGAACATTCAACAATAATAATCATGAATTTAGACGAGAAGTTCTCTAGCATAGATAGCTGTAACTATATGCAAATAATTAACCAAGTCTGGGTCCTTACGATTCAGTTATGATATATTATGTACCTACACAACCAAATAGGTACTAGCATTGATTCTTTATTTCTGTATTTTGCCTAAAAAAACTATAATGACTGCACTTCACAAAATGATCTAGAACAATGACAACTGAAATGCTAATAAGTTAAAAACTGATCAGAGGAAATTCACCTGTGCGTATGTATGTGTGAAGGAAATGAAGATGAAGGTTAAAACTAGCAAGAACATGTGTAACGGTCCATTATTTCTACTATCTATAATAATTGTTAATTATATGTTAATCCATTGTGTAAATACAATTCAGTTTGCTCTTTCATATTATTGTTATGTACATCTTTAAAAAAACATCCATCTTTAGAGGACAATTAACGAATTGATGTTGTGTGCAGCACAATTTCTTCACCTTCATCCGTTATTCTTCTTAAGGTTCATTTTATTTTTTTACATGGCAAAAAGCAAACGTATTGTTTCTCTTGTGGTTTAAAAATGGAAATTGGATGACAGTTCATTAAGGCGCAATTTGAGCCGTATGCTATCACATTCATGACAAGCCGTCACAAAAAACACACTCTCTCACTCTCTTTTTAACAACACAAACCATTTTTATTATTGCATTTACGACAAGACTTGATGAAACACTGACAATGTGTTTTCGACTTATGTGGCTGATTATATGTGATGTTAATTTCTGCAATTTTTTTAGTAACAATGAAATAAGTATGGAGTTAACGAGAAAAAATACAATCGTCCTTAATTTCAGCGTTTTTAAGACATCTCACCTATTTAGGCTTGGCTTATGTTATTTTTATTGCATGTGTGAAGAATATTATATTTTTCAAAAAGTGATATAATCAGCAATTCGTTCAAACGAAATACTATTGACAAAATGAAAGCACCGTGTGTTTTAATTACGATAAACCGTGCGAATTTAGCACATTGGAAATGTGCAATAAATATTTTTTTCCAATTGCTCCACTATCATAAAATATGAAGATGGCAAAATTGAACAGGAAAATTTTCGCAATATCTGCTATCTTGATTACTAGGTGTGTACAAAGAAAAATTTGTTTTTGTTCTCCATTTTTTGATTTCAGACAATGCAAACTGAATGGTATCATCCAACCTTAGTCTTACACAAGTCTCACTGTGTTGTTAACTCTGTGCTTTACAAATGAGACAAAAAGAGCTCATTTTTTAATGTTTCCATCATTTAATAAAGTTCGCAATCTATCGCAATCCGCTATACCACTAGTCTACAACAAAGCTATAAGGAATTTACCTTGACCTACTATGTATTTTAGTCTTTGCACATATATTTAGTTGCTAGTGTGCTTCATTCCGTTTTGAACGTGATGAAAAAATACATGTATTTACACATGGCTTTCAAATCAGATTCAAAATTATAATGAACTATTCAATTGAATTAAACTATTTATTTTTAAGTTGCAAACGTATTTATAGTTACAAAACCGACATCGGACATAGGCCCTTAAATCACGACTTTTTGTGCATAGAACATATCATAGATTTATTAACGTTTTCTTGCAGGGCTAACTAAAAAGATATCTACTGTATGTCCATAGTTAACCATTTAGCATTGCCGATTCACCACGACTCAACAACGCAGCCAAATAGCAAATTTGCAAAAGTGGCAGCAACAGCAGGTGAGATGCGGATAAATATGGTCATGCATTTATTACCAAATTCCAACTTGATCAGTAAAACGAACACAATGAAATGAACAAAGAACGCCGTGTTCCTCAATTACACCTATCCTTCCATCCAATCATCTTTCAACAATCCAACTACAACTACATAGTCAACTTCCATCTGCAATAAGATGCACGCTTTCTTCGCATAAAGCATGTCGTTATTTGCATTTTTGCCTGCACACACCAACCGGCAATCTACTTAAAATGCATAACGTTAATTATTACGTTAAATTTACTTTTGCATCAGAAATTGGATTCTTACCTTTATAATATTGACTTAGATAGATTTTCTACCAGTAGATAAGGATCGTATAGTTGCTATATGTTTTGATTACAGTCACTCATGATTCATGAAAGGAATAAATGCTGGTATTATGCTATGCTGATGGAGCTGAATAATTTGAAGGTTCATTTAATTCATTCTGCATGCGAGTTGACAGAAGAATGACGTTGCAAAAAAACAGTCACCTAAAAATTGTAATCATCTTGATGCATGATAAATCAATCAAAAGTTCGTTGGCAGTTGCCAACAGTATACAATGGCATTGTCCTGTTTACAGGATTTTATGCATTTGAATCACCACTTTGAACATAATTCAAGCATTGCATCGTGGAACTTTTATCAGTCTATACTAATTTTAAACGTAAGTAAATAACAAATAAATAACAAATAATGGAAAGCCCAACCGTTTATTGAATACGATGCATTCAAAGGTAAACCATGCAAGTTTGCAAGTAAAAATTTTGTTAGGCAATCAAAGTAGTTTTCATTTGAATTAAGAAAAATTGGTAAAGTTTGAAAATTAAAGTAAAGCCAAAGAAAGTGTATAACATCATTCATTCATAATTATCCATTATGTCTCATATGTCTCAATTGAAAGTATAAATATACACTTTTCAAAACTTTCTCAAAGGAAATGAATTTTGGGAAAAACTTGATTTTATATTAATTCTAAAAGTGTGCTTCCTCTCCGTCTATTAGGCAGGGTAAAAAGTATATTATGCATCGCATCTTCCTTTTTGTAAGAAAACAGTTCTATCATATTTTTTATTTTTACTGTTAAATTAACAGCAACCCGAAAAAATAAGAGGTTTTATGCAACAAATTAACTTTGTAAAATTTTTACCTGTTGTGGAATTGTGCTTTCCGTTCTTTTCCTAGTGTTTTTGTCACAAAACTGGCCTTCTCACACTGCCCCAATTCGTACCACTTGTGCAGTACGTAAACGATGGAAAGAAAGTCTAGCACTTCTTTTAAAAAAGGGAGGATAAATAAACACTAGGCAGCTAGTAGAACAGAAACCGAACTCAAACTGCCAAGTTAACTTGTCATGTCACTCCCATTTTCAACCAGATCGCTTTTGATCTTTTTTAAAAATCTGTTGCAGTTTTCTGTTTTAAAGTAGCTATTAACGTGGCTGCTAAACTGGTGACAGTTTCATCTCCTTCTTCACTGCACGTCTATAGGCTCTCTATAACAAAATCTGCACATCACACACAATAGAATATTTTCGTATGCTACATAATATGCTACATAAAAACTTTATTCTTCTTCCTTTGCTCACATGCGACAGAAAAAGACTTCACCAAATGTCGTAACTTTACTTTAATTGTCCTCAATTAATTAGTGAAGTGTCAAAAATAGATAGCTAACTTGTTCACGAACAAGCAACTTATAGAAGACCCACCCAACACTGCTAAAATCGGCAATTTTTTCACTCTGTTTACCTGACGCGGTCTCTGAGCTCGCTAATATGAAATTGCAACTTACCTGAAAATCTGCTCAAATTTTTCTTCTTGTTGTTCTCTCAGAGAGATTGAGATCGTGTTCCTCCAAATAGGATTAATTAATGAGCACCTGTTTTTAAAAAAGAGATGCGTGCGTGTGTGGCCAGGTA
This sequence comes from Lepidocyrtoides sp. E14, assembly GCA_027743805.1. NCBI lineage: Eukaryota > Metazoa > Arthropoda > Collembola > Entomobryomorpha > Entomobryidae > Lepidocyrtoides > Lepidocyrtoides sp. E14. The sequence goes on from JAHZMZ010004575.1 coordinate 8,592, forward strand.
CAAACGAAAGTCCTAACTGAACATTTACACTGGTTGGATAAGCTTACATACTGCGTAATTCGTCAAAGTAGATAATACAAGCAGTCCATAATATAACCACTGTTTTTACCTGTGCTGCAGTATATATGTACCCATATTATAGCATTTCATACAACTACTGCCATAGTCATTATTATCATCATCATATCATGTTGAAGTTTTGCACTTTTTGCAGTGATCATCAATAACAGAAGACCATTGTTACTATTGCCTCTTTTTCGAGAATACTAACGTCGTCGTCACTTTATAATAATTTCCATTGAGGATTGTAACGAAACGATATGTTTGAGGCTGTGCGAAATACAGTCAGGGTTCAGACATTATTACAGCAGCGCCGTAACGTATCTCTGATAATAAATATTATGATGGTTGATAGTAAAGAGATGCCTGATATGAATGTGTTATGCTAACTTGGCACCATCACCACACTACTTGTTGTAGGTATTTATGTTATTTTAACCTTTTACTCTGCTACTTTTGTCGGAGTTGGGAAGAGTAGATACAAGTAAAAAAAATGCATAAAAGCCTTCCAAATTTGTAAACATTCAATGAGCAATGAAAATGGTGATTTGATGAACAAGATACCCAAATTATGGATTAAATCGTCAATCGTCCTTATAAGCGGACATATGAATGATGGAAAAATGGACTACAAGCATAGTGTTGTACATGTATGCATCTTCAATTCTAGAAGATGAAGAAACACTTTGGAAGTTTTATCGTCCATTCTACGTCTAAAACCAGCTATTTATATGCCGAAATTTGGTCATAGTGCTAGTCCATTCGAAGCAAATTATACGTTTACTCCAAACTCCAGACCTTTGTTCCACAGCTAAGATGCAGAATCTGATGACATTTATGAGAGTTTATGTTTAGTGTCAACTCATGTTCTTTCATTACTGATGCATAAATTTGGAGAAATTGCAAAAATATCGCACGCAGTGTGCGAAAACTTGGTTGAAAATGTACAGTGACTGTGTTCACTGTCATCAGTAAACTGTGTAGTAGTCACTTTGGAAAAATAACTGATTTCCAAGTGAGATAGGCATGATCATGGCTGAATGTAATCTAGAATACCAACATTAAGTACCTAACTAAAAGCAAAAGTTGAATTGATTTCACCAATTAAAATTTTATTGATATCGATATTAGTTGTCAATTTTTTTACTCAGTATCTTCAGATGGACTAAGCTGCCTGACCTGTTTTGCGATGTGCGATTTACACACATACAAGCCAAGATGATGAAAGTAATTGCTGATATTTGCCAAAAATGGATGATAATATCTTTCGCTTCTGTTTATCGGGTTTCTTAATTGTATTTTAGTTATTTAATACATTAGCTTGTATGTAATCAAACAATTTGGATAGGACAGTGTTCAAACAAAAAGATCAAGAAGGGCAGGCTATAATCAAGCCCTTATCATTCCATTTTGGCAAGATTGATTGATTTTAATGAAATAAAGTAGTTCAATTATTTACTCAATTTTAACTTTTTATCTTTTCACAAAATAATCGGGCATTTTTAAGACAATTTATTTGTTAAGAGTCATTATTTTTCACTTTTCATCTTTCATTTGTCTCTAGAGTCAGACACGAATAAATAATATGGTAATTATAATGGAGGTTAGAATATATTTGGGTATTTACATACTTCCACTTCTTTTCAAAAATTACCCTTATATCAGGATTTCCATTACATTTACTCCCTGTCGCTTCCTAACCGCTGTATCACTCGGTATGGAATATCGTTTTAAACCTTCTAAACACAACCTTGGTCATGAAGAATTTTTACTTCGTACCTGAGAGAAGCGCTATTATTCATGGCAATAATTTATTTGAGATTTTTCTTAAGGATATCCGTAATTCTGAGGCTTATGCAAAACTACTCCCGTCTTCATATAATATTTTATTATATAAAATTAATCCCGGGGTCCGATCTACCGGACAATATGAAAGTGCCGTTTTGATGGATAATTAATGTTGACAAATATGATGACAAGTCACACAATAATGATCGGCCGTCCCCCTTCAATTATCTTTTCTATTCCAAAATCGGCCAATCGATCGGCCCCCAAAAGGCCCGTTGGCAATTTCTTCCACTTATTCGTACTATCAAAGCCAAGTAGCCAAGTCCTGGTTTACACTCATATATGTATTCTAATATTCCATTGTAAAACCTTATTTACCAAATTGTACAGTAGTTGATAGTATGTTTTCAGTCTTTTCTTGAATAAAAAATGAAATTCCATATTTGCAACTGCGAATAAATGCCATGTTAGATTAGACAGAACACTCACCACTGAATGCTACCATTTTAAGTCCAATGAAATATGAACATTTACTTGACTGGGTTGGGAATAAAGTTTACTGCGATTATAATACTATGCAAGTAAATCATTGATAAAGTGTTTTAAAATTACTCTGAATTTAAAAAAATAAGGAATAAGTGTTCATATACATCATTTTAGATAACTGTAGTTTTTCACAATGTTACGGTCAGTAGGGCCCTTCTTTTTGAAGTTTTGTGGTACGTACGTAACTGATTTTTTAAAAAGATTGTCAAAATTGCTTTCCAAAACTGATATGCCTTCTCTTTAACCTTGAAACTGATTCCCTCGTAAGTTTACTTACAAGACGAGGCAATTATGGTTAAAGTACAAGATTATAATGTTATGATGAAATGAAGATGATGAGGAAAAAAAATACTTCCTTATATGATACAGCTCAATGTGTACAACTTCGTAAATAATGCAGTGGACAAATTCATGAATTTGACAAATGTCTGCCCACATTTTGAGCTATTTTTTGTGCTGCTGATAAGCAAGGAATTTTGTCAACTACTGCAATATATTACTAAATACCTATTCTGATTCAAGTTAGAATGGCAGCAAGTCGCAGTCTTCATCAGAAATACGGTCACCATTATTTTTTTCTTGACAAAATAGCTTCCATAATGGGATACTCTGCTTCTCTGTCTCATAATTTACACTAATCCATAAAATTTAATTCCTTATTATATCCTGAACATAGTCAAACAACTAGTATTATTTATGTAGCCTGATATATTTATATCAATTTGCGTGAGTGTAATCATTATTATTTGGGCTTTAATGTGGAGGACAATACCAAGTCACGGGCGAAACTGTAACAAGATCTTGTTGAAATCAAATGATACGATACGTACAAGATTGTCGAGTGTATACAAACATTATTCTACTCAGATTATTGTTCACATTATCAATCGTAGGTATTTCAGAGACATGAACGTAAACTACATACTTTTACAAGCTTATAATATTAACCAGTGCTGACAGACGTCAGAGAAATCATGCTTGCTGCTGCAATGAAATTTCTACTGAAACGAATGATCTCATATCTTATCGTTTGAGAACTCTTTTGAAG
>JAHZMZ010004576.1:0-18004 GCA_027743805.1 Lepidocyrtoides sp. E14
GCAAATTTGCGCACTAGGTTTTTTCTCTCAAAAACGTGTATTGTGGTTACTCAACCGTGACTAACAAATTGGTGATTTACCAAAATTAATCGGGAATGATTAGTTTGTGAAATAATTGTAAAACTTTGCAGAACAACAAACAAACATGGTAAAATGTTTTTTTCCTTGCATAAATGATAACAAAAATTCAAACATTACAAACGATTGCATTAAATGCCAAAAAAACGGTATGCTCTTGAATATTGACTAGGTATCGTGTATAAATGTAGATACAACCGCCTATAAAAATACTTACCCAACCTTGCCGACTTAAAACCACTGAAGCAAACCGTGAAGGTTAGTTAGGAAACAAACCACGTCTGCAATTTGTTTGTTTAACACATTCTAATACCTAACTGGGAATCGTATTGCTATTTCTCTAAAAGGTTGTTTTACAATTTTTTCAGCAAATTTTTTATTAGAATGCTATAATCGCAGACCAACATTAAGTCGTCTTTAAAAAATATCGACAAGATTGTAGGCACGGACAGCGGAAGTATTTTCACATCCTCATCCTGTAAAATTGCGAAAAAATATTTTACACATTTCAATCTGCCTACTGAGTGTGAGAGTGTAAACCACACCACTAACAAATATTATGACCATGTATGACCATAATATTAAATTATCAGTACCTTTTAACAACCCTGATTATGAATGGCAAAAAAGGGTAGAAAACCATTTAACAAATTATAATTTCACGCATGCTAGATACCTACCATTTACAACTCTCAATAAAACGCAACGGAAACTAAAACTATTCTACAAAATGTAAATTAGAGAGAAATCAAAAGAAAGAAAATAAACAATATCTGATCTAACTATGTAACGTGTTAATCTACAGCAATCATTGACTAAATAGTACAGACTTTAAAGTAACTTTACGGGGAAAATACAGGGCACAATTTTAACGGATACAAAAGTCGTCAAAGTTCATAATTACAAAACATTTCATATCAAATTTGATACATATATGCTATCGGCAATCATAATTCTAGACTATTTCTAGCCTGAGGAACAGTTTTTGATAATTATATCATCCCATTGATTAATTTGATTCACTCAACTACTCACCAATCAGGAACGGAAGGCTTTTTTTTACCAATGAGGGATTTATTAGGTATTTTATCGTAATAACATTACTTGCAACCTTGGGGGGTTGTTTTTATGCGGTTACTGACGCATATTAAAGTTATTAAAGCCACTGAAAAATGATAGGAGCTGCTGGTACGTTGAGTCGAGTTACATATTATATGTACAACCTCTGCTGCTGCTAAGTACTTACTACGTGACCACATGCTAATTTTTATCACTGGTGTAATCGCATTAAATATTTATTATTAAAATTTGTCTTTTGAGTAATTTTTCACTTCCCATTTCCTGTGTGAAAGAAGGGGAAGGGCATTAAGTTGAAGATATTTTGAAACAAACTACGAGATTTCTCGTAAAACGTAATAGAGTTTGGCACAGACAGTTTGCCCGCGTTTATGCACGTTCTACTGAATTGGCATTCTAATAGACTTTTTGCTAATGATTGAGTAGTAATATGCTGAAACTCATATTAACGATTTTACTAAACACAACAAAATTGTAATGCATACTGTACCTTCAAAAATTACAGGAGGTGAATAAAACTATGAATGTCCGCCATTGAATCATTCAAAAGAACAAAATTGCTTTTCTGAGGAAATTGGCAAACCCAGCTTTGTGTCACTAATAATTTGTGGTGTGTATTTACAAAGACGCTAAAATATTTGAAAAATATTTCTAGACATTAGTCATTATCGCCGTTTTTCATACCGCAAAATCACCGTGTGTGTCTTTAGCTAACAAACAACTCAAGTGTACAACAGTGCACAGCTTTGTTCATTATGATGAGAAGTACATAATGTGTACAACATGGCTATACAAACAAGCACTATTGCAGCGATGATAAATACATCATGCCAGTCGCACAGAACGACCTTCAAATCAAAAAGGTCCAAAAATTTCTCCCCAAAAGTTCACTCTCGTGCCTAACACAACAGTGTACTGATTGCTCTCGCTGTAATAGGAGTATCTCACGGGAGTGCAGCCAAATAATTCACACAAAGTGACATCATAATGCATATATCCTAATTTTAATCATCGTCATCATCATCATCATCAGCAACTTTTTATAAAGCAGTCGTGTCATGTCTTAAAACTCTACTGCTTATTTTTTCCTTTGTCACAGCCACAACATCATCAATCGCCGCGTAATCATCATCATTATCATCATCTCCATTTATTGTTACATTGGCCCAAATATTCCGCCTCTTTTAGGTTCCAAGTTCCAACGTTCCACCTTATGAAGATGAAGGGGCATTAATGTAAAATTACTATCGATCAGCATCATGATATCATCATCCATCACCACAATTGTAGAATCATCTCACGACCAAAACCTAAAGGGCAGGATCATTTTTTTGTGGGCTTGGAATTATTATTATTATTACATGGCGCATCAACAACAGGAAATTGTTGAATGTTAAGAAGAAAAAACAAGTAATAATGTGAAATTTTTTATACAAATGACTTGATTGATAAAGATAGGCAGAGTTACAGGATGGATAACTTGTAAGAGACAATGCGAAACGCAAGGTAGAAATACAATAATTCAAAATCTCGTTTTAATGTAAGTGTCAAAGTATATTATTTGCAATTTGCAAGTAGAGCCACGTGACATTAAAAAATGCACTTTAAGATTTTCGCTATGTAGATAGGTACTCAAGTTATAATAAAAAGTTACGGCTGACATGACATGGACGTGAAACTGCGAGGGTGGTCACCTGTAAATTTTCAAACAGAGTAACAAAGAAGGGTAATTGAGCGTGTTTTACACGGTTGTGGTTGGTAAATACGTTTTGGCCTGTCATCATCATCCCCTCACTTTACACATGTTTGTTGTCACCTCACTCTCTACATATATGCAATCGACATGAGCCAAAGTCAGGCAAAGTGACTGACTTTTGTCAAGATAAGCGACAAAATAATAGTGAGACATGGCTTCTCTCGTGAAGGTGAAGCATACTTTGACAAATACATAATGAATACCAGAAACTTTTTCCATACTTTCAATTTAAATGTTGTCATGTTGTATCATACACACGATTAAAAGACTGAATGATATGATCAGCAAAATTGTATGTCAGAGCTAAATGTGGCTTCAGCTTCTCCTTGTTGTTATTTAAAGTTTAGCCAACCACGCGTGATATACTTGTTTACAGAGGTTTCTGTGTAACATGCCACATGGTGCTGGTGTACTACTGAGCTGCTCCATTTTTGGTAAAAATTCTTGGCTACTTGTTACTCAACAAAAATGTATGTAGTGATTTTGTTGTTTTGAACTGCAAAAATAAATGTTTAGCCTGTTAGCACCAGTCAGTGACTAACAACTTTTTAGTGTCATAATCGTATCATCATCATCGTCAGTCTAAGCGATACATGACAGTAAACGTGTAATCAGTAATACGATCTCTTGATACATGCCATACCACCATTAAACCTACTTACCTTTTCCACGTTGGTATTACTTGGTGAATAAATTATGCTTATCTTGAGTCACATGCATCATGGAGCAGCACGCAGGATAAACTAATATGACATTAATTTCATTTTTTAAAAGATTTTAATGACCAGAAGGTGTGTACACAGTTTGTGAAAACACTTTGCATCTAACGGAATTACACAAAAATCTTGCATACAAAAATATTACTTAAGTTTAAGGCAGTTTCTTCTATTAAAGTATTGCGGTTACATATTATGCTACCGTAATTCAGTAGTTTTAAGGCTATTAAAAGATTTGAATTTTGAAACAGGTCAGATGAATTATAAATAATAATTATTATTATGGTTTGTGTTAAAATGCAAATCCTTCCTCAAGTGTTGTTGGAATTTTGTGTATCCCTACTTAGTGACAACATTCATACAAAAAGGTAGCATAATTTTGAAACAATAGAGCTTCCGTTTTTTGGCTTATATACTTAGTTCAGTTTTTTCCTTCACTTCCTAACGTCGTCAATCATAAAAGAAGTACACGTGCTGCAAAGCATGCTGACATTTGACGCGCGATTGAGACCATACGTACTACGTACCAATTCATTGGATTTACAACGGAGAAACTTTAATCGTTATTGTATAACCGGACATGTCGATTTTAACGAATTTCCGGCAAGTGAAGTTGTTGCTATTGATGTTTGTCTTTGAATTCAAATTATAAATTATGCATTAATTTTGCCGTTTAAGATTTACAGTTAGGACAAGACATTTTGAACTGCTAACATAACAAATTGAGTAACAATATAACTACTTGTATCATTATGCCTCATTCACTTATGCATGCATACATACTACATACTTTAATAGGTACATAGGTATTTACTGGCCAGTTAAGAATACAAAATGGAAAGGACTAACAATGAAAAATGCATTTTAAATGTACAATTACAAATAGTTTTTGTGCGTAATAGTAATTATCATCTACTACAATATGACAATAAGATAATTAAAATGCTTAAATCATCATTATATGTTTGTAAACTTCAATTACTCAAATAATAATTATGATTTACTATATTTATACTCCCCCATTTTAAAGCTATTCCGCAAAAAAAGCAATGTTGCAGCAGGAATTTGTAAGAGGTAAAAATGTGTGTGAAGTTTGTTTTTTCATATCAAACTTGCCGTCCATTGTCAGAATAATTATTACTGAATGTTCAGAGCATTGCACAAAAATATTAGCAATTATACAATACGTTTATGTTAGATAGGTACGATATTTGTGATTTGAAACAGCCAGAGTTCTTATTACCAAACTATTGATGAGAAATTATTGGAAATTTAAAACAGATTCAACTGTTCATATGAGCTTAAATATACCTACCTCTCTACCACCGTTACATTAACTTCTTATAATACCAAAACCATGTGAATTATGACGGAGAATGGGGAATGAACGATTATTGCTGAACACGAATTGCAGAAGTCATGGTATACGTATTACACTAATTTTACAACAATGGTAACCTTTCCGAGTTCATTGTTTAATGCACGAACAAGATGAAAAGTGTGAGGTGAGAACGTACTATATACATAACATTATACAAATAGTGTAAACGTAGCGCAATTATTTGCAAGCTGTTTTACCTTTACCCCTTCGCCTGCTCGTATTATATATGTATTATGGCTTCTGGTTGTGGAATACGACATGCTTCTTAGCTCTTTGTTGCTTTTGCTTTCATCCAACCTGTTATACGTACAACAAACGGATTTGAACATTTAGATGCTGCATAATATATGGATAAAAACGTAATAATAAACCACAAGGTGCATATCATGTAGCCAAGTACTTGTCCTATAATGGATGGATACATTGCACACGAAACAAAGGATAGGCACACTGACGATAAATAACTGAAAGAAGTTTAGCGAAAGGTCTCAAGAAATGAGTAAAGAAAAAAAAATGAATGAATGGAAAAATGCTGTAATTTCCTTTCAGTTTTTATATATTCAATTGTAACGAATAAACTTAACTTTACTTCAGTTTGCTATTTTGTTCTTATGCACTGCTGAGTACTCCATCATCACAGTCATCCTCATCCCATTGACTGATACCATAATACCATGATACTATTAGCAGAGCTTATCAATGTTCTCTTGATGTACTGGTGGTGCATATTGTGTCTGCTAGCCTTTAACACGTTATTATTTAATTTCAGAAAAGAGCATTCTTTACCGTCATAATTTTCATTCAATAGTAGTGGCATAATGCATCACATATGCGTGTGTGTATAATTCTAAATTTATACCACCGATTGAAGACTCATAATGGAGTATATACAAACTGTAGAAATTATGATGCATAATATCAAGTTGATGACTTTTTACTCGACCGTTGCATTTCGCATTTTGATTCCTTGTTACGTTTTTCTGCCGCTATTCCAATGAATTCTCGAACGTTTATGTGCCAGCATCCATTGTTAAACTAGTACATAGGTATTTTTTATCCAAACCACTGCTGACAACCTTTTTTCCTGCTATACTATCCTTCGAGTCTCTCGCAAATCGAGCTCAGTAATTGTTTCGAGATTGACCCAGTCAGAGGGAAAACAGGACTAACACTAGTACAACTGTCTAGTGGAGATTTCGGACAGTCAGGCATTAGGGGGCAATCTAGTGACACCACGTCGAAAGGTTGAATGGTATAAATATAGCGTGAAAAAGATTGTGTTGGATAGTTGATATAAAAGTGACCAGTGAAAAGTAAATTTGAAACTTACTCGTCCTCTTGTTAAGATTTATACAAAACTAGCTCACCTTTGACCTGCCTGAGAAAATCTCCATCACGGGCTTCACGATGGGAACTAGAACGTTGATTAGACTGGTAAGAGTGCAATTTTAAATGCAAATTCATACTATTTGTGCATTTTACAGACATGATAATACCTCTGTAAGCGATTGACATGTTTTAAATTAAAATAAATTTCATTGACGTATTTTGGGACTGATGATTTACAAAAAAAAGAGCGTTCCTGAAGCATAAAAAACGTGGTTTTGCGGTAGTTTTTAAGGTTGTACGGCAATTTGAACTTTTTCAACGATAGGCGGATGATTTGAAATAATAGGTGGGTAAAACAAAATAGGCATGTTTGCGAAGCAATAATAACAAAGTGCCTATACCGCCGCACATTATGCTAGTCGATCTTTTTATTGCTTGTCATGTCTTTGTCCTCCGCTATTTGTTCTGTTTAGCAAAACCTGACTAATTCGAACAAAAGTGAATGGAAGGGAAAGAATTGAAAAACCTTGTGCTAACTTACTTATTCACTTGAAAGACACACGCACGGTTTGGCACTTTGGTGCTGTCGCTGCGTGAGTGAACCACTTTCAGTTTCAAGATCATCCCTTTGAAAGCACACGCATAAAAACCGTACCACGAAGCTAATACGCATGCTTTTGTTCGACATTGAAACTCATCGCGAGTAAGTGTAGTGAGTAGGTGGGAGAAAACCTATATTTTCTGTCTTTTTTTGCATAATAAATCTATTATTGCAGCGATGTATGAGCACAATTACAGATAATTACTAGTTTGCCAATAGATTAGGAGATAATATGAAATAGTTTTTTATGTATTTGGTTAGATATCTAAAGACTTTTGCTTTCGCACTTATCATTTTAAGATTTTATGAGTATCTTCATTCATCATTTCCTGGCATGAGCTCCCAAAGGTTTTCCCAAAAAAAACGATACAACATTGAGTCTTAAATAATCTTAAATCTTTAAACAACCAACACTGGCACGTGTATGTAGAAGCAAGCAAGATATAACAAAACTTTTAGCCGTAATTGTTGCACTTTTTTGGGTATAAAATAAAAATCCAAACCCTTATTGGTGCTGGCAAGACGAAACAATCAGTCATGTAATCTTCTTCAGGTAATAACGATATAATATTATCTGCATTTTCAGAATTTTTCAATGACGAGTACAAGAAATTATTTTACTATAAGCGATATCATGATATAAATCAAGATACGTACATATATTCATTCTAAGAATAGCAACTTTACTGGCTGATGGTAGCATTGAAAAAAAAAACCGCAGCTTTTTTTGTTCTTCGTTCAAGACACTTGCACAAAAAAATATCTTGAAGTTGTTTTTTTTCTCCAGTAGTAAGGTCATTGGTGCATGAAACATAGCTTATACTTGAGTTTTATACTTTAAAGATAAAATATTACAATATTATCATTGGTAATATTAATCATGAAGCATGCGCATTCAGCATTCATTCAAGCGTTTCATTTCCAGAAAAAGATATTTTCTCATTGAAAACACAGAGTGTTTGGGTATTGATTGACACAATCTGTAAAATGTCCTGTTTTTGTGCATTATACATACATCATGCTCATATCATGGGATCAACGAATTAGTACTGATTTTGTCCTTTGAGCACTTGTAAAGCACTTGCTTATTTTCCATTACCATCAAAAACCTTTCAAATTCGAATAATTCATGTTTGGGAACATGCAAGTGAGAGAGAGAGACAGAGGTAACAAAGCTGAAATAAACATGTAGCGTGAAAATGTTCGTTGTTGCTTCCAAACGTTTGAACAAAAAGTTTTGTTAACATACCACCGTTGATGAAAACAACGGAACAGGATGAATGAGAATGTAACCGATATGGATTTTAGATAGAATGGAGTTAGGTGGAACAAAATCTCATTAAACATTCATTCATGTGAAGCTGATACACTGCTGTTCCTGTCAGCTACAGTGTGTCTCTTTTTCTCTCTGTCAATCTGTAATTTTCACATGGTTTAACATTTGCGTTCAGGAATAGGTTTACTTTTCTACACGGAATTTAGAAGGGATCTTTCATTTGATTCTTCATCATCGCATTAAATGTATTGTCTGGAGTATCAGTTTTGTAACATGCTGTAGTTACATACATACTACAAATGTCGCATTATTGTAATTTGTAATTTATACGATTACACAATGCAAAAACAAGAGCTCAATCCGAATTTATAGGTACTTGTACAAAACTGTTAGACATTTCGCACTTGTACATATATATACCAAGAAGTCTTTTTTTTGCGCTAATAATATTGATTTCATTTCCATGTATCATTAATTTGTATTCATGCATGTGTTCAAAGGATACGCCTTCTCATTTGTAAGCACTTGTGTGATATCATTACAAATCTTTTCCTATTCTAAAGCAATATATTTTCAAACCTGTCAAAATGATTTGTTGCACAAAGTTAAAGTATTACTTTTGCTTCCTAAGCTTGTCGCCCCTTGTCGGTCTCTTTGTAACGAGAAGTTGTTCAATGGAAGTTCATAGTGTGTTGAAATCACTATTGTGCATTATTGTGCCGATACTTTAAGCTACCACGAACTGCAACTAGTATTTAACATGAGTTTAATCGACAAGAACTTTTTTTATTATCTGACTACATCTTTATAGTACTAATTACGCATTTCTTTCAAATATATCACCAAAAAGAGTTCTTTGGTACACTTTACTTTATGGTTTTTATTTGCATGCATCAAGCCCATTAGCTACGATCCTAGTAGGAGTTTGCACACAAGCAATATAATTTATTATTTCCGATCTTTTTCTTTAAAAATAATGATTTTTTGTATAGGTATACCGTAATAATTTAGAATGACTGAGCTAATTTCAGGCATGTATTATACCAGAAAGGGCAGGCTAGCAGGTAGGTAGAAACCAGTTCCTTTGACTGATCAAATATTGGTAGGTGCATGGTGCATGTAGATGGTGCGGTAACAAGACTCAAGACCCATAATAAAAATGCTGTTTTCAAACAATGTTGTAAACGATCCCAATTAAAAATGAGTCAGTACGTTCCGCTGTTGTCAGTCATTTGTAAGGAACCTATAACATATACGGCTGTAATAAATGCATGCGCTATTTACACACCTTGATTTTTGAAATGTACTTTCAAGGTTTAGGAAATACATCAATGAATAAATGAACCTTTGTTATGCAATGCAACAAATGAAGTTTTACAAGAAAAAGAGTAATTTTCACTGTGATTAGTTCCAATTTGGTTTGGATGGTTGAAATTTGGTATTTTAAAAATTACATGCACATACATAGTTAGCTAATTGATTACTATACGCACGGATTGGTATACAAGTGCAATTTTTTAGAATGTAATACAAGGTTTACACTACACATGCACTCTAGTTGAAACAGTAGATGTTTTGATGTTCTGCACCAAAAAATGAACATGAATTTTGAAGGAACAAACACATGTTTTTTTTTTAAAAACGCATAATTATTTAATAATTACTAAACATTATGACGAGTGAAACTTGAGAAATAAACGACCCATAAAAACAAGCAAGTGACATTTTTTACTTGCTATCAATTAGCATTTCTTAATGAGACACTTGCTAAGGTATCTATAACAAACAATGTTTATAATAATAACTAATAAGCTACCAGAAATCAGAAAGCATTTCTTTCCACGTGATTTTTTGGCGTGCAACAGGTGGAGTAAATTTTTTAAGCTTACTCATTATTTATTTCCATTGCTGATTTATTTCAAAATGAAATAAGAGTAATTTGTTACAAATGTGGAGACTCAAATTGAAGCTAGTTTAATTTTAAATTGTAGATAACAGGGAGAAGTTTAAGTTGCGTGTTTACAAGACTATCGCTAACTTGTATAATTGAACGCAGGTACATGCGTTTTACGTGTAGTTCTACCATTTAACAAACAAAACTAGCAATAATCCAAAAAATTCTGGTACCTATCATCAAATGAATCTATCAGATACCTAATTATTTTTAGAATGTTCTAGTGTAGACGGTATCTTATTTCAGCGTAGTAATAGTTAAAACACCTTTCATGCTTTCTAGACTTTTGGAGTTTAATACTTTTAACACCATTTCATGATGCTTATAGAGCTGAAAACGAAAAACATTTTTTTATAAAAAACTTTGCTTTAATTGGCACCTGCTACTAGTTAAGAAGTGTCGAAGTTTGTAAATGTAAACTTATTGAAATTGCAAAAAGTTGTGCTTTAAAAGTGAATTTTGTAGAATGTTCTCTTTTAGAACCAATTTTTATCACCTGTTAATTATATGGCACGGCTCAATAAACACAAAAACAAGTTTTTTTTGCTACTTGCGTCATAACAAAATACCGCATGTAAGTAAATGGCATGAGTTCTATTTCAATCAGATTGGGACACTTTTCTTGCAATTTTATACGTGCTTAAGTATGTCCGGATTATTTTGAAACAGAAGTCTGTTACAAAGTCAAGATGATATCTGATGAAGAGCATATAAAAGATGCATTTTTTCAACGCAACGAACCAATAATGATATTGTTAGCTTTTTTGGATTTCTTTCAAGAATACGAGCATTTTCTTTTCTGTAAGATTGCAGCGCTTGATGTTATTGGAGAAAAGGGCATGCACATGTATACTTGCATAAGTATCAAAATTAGCACGAAGCATAAAGAGTCTACTACTACATTTTTTATTATTGTTATGAATTTTATCATCAGTCATTTATTTTTGAGGATTGTCTGCCCTTACCTCTCGACAGATAATAATGACTTAATACGATGTACATACACACAGTTATGATTATATCATCTTCATAGAGCTTTTGGTGACTCTGCTACGTTATTTAATGTGAATTCCAAGTTCAATCAAAAAAAGAGACGTGACTTGAACTCTACTATTTTTCAATCTTTTGTAGCAAGAGTGAGCAGTAATTTATCCTTACTCTCAATTTTCAGGTCAACAGTACCATATTTTTGTCTTATCGTATCGTCTTCATTCTATCATTTTATTTATTGCTCTCTGGTATTCTTTTGTTTGTCTTTGTGGAATGTATTGTGGACATGCTTGCCCTTTCTAAAAGTGCTAAGCAAGAATAAAAAAGAAAACTATAATTATGATCGCATATAAAGATGAGCATATATGCAGAACAAAAGTAATTTATCACCGTCAATAGGTACAATTCAAGAGCAATTATTAGCACAACATGCTTATTTAAAAAATAATAAATGCACACCACGAAAAGCGCAAAGTAATTTCCCTGTAAAATGAGCAATGTGCCTATTAATATGACGTATAATCATGTATGACAATCATTTTCTACTCTCCACGTCTTCTGGCTCATCATTAACAGCTTGATCATGATGATCTTTGACGTTGCAGGGGTCGCCCTTAATCACCTACATATATTTGCTATATGTGCTAACTGCTTTTCCCTTTCTTTAAGTAAATTTACTTTTAAAACTGTCAGCACCTTTAGTAAAAATCACAGGAATGTATATGCCTAAATTGCTACTGGTAAAGAACCTCGGCATCATGAACTTGAGATATCCTCATTTGTTCTTGTCATTTACCTAAATATCTACATACCTAATAATATACCTATCACTGCTACTACTACTACTACTAGAATCATCCAACAAATTGACAGCCAAGATAATATTGAGCGTAAAAAAAGCTTTAAAGAACCTTTCATTAAGCTCTCTCCCTCTATAAATCCTTAATGGTGTTCCTGTGTTGTATCATGAAACAAATTTCCATAATCCAACATGTACAAAAAATATAAAGTAGTAGAAGCTAAAAAAATGTGTTCAAAAGGAACTCTCACAATAACTCTACTCCTCTCGCTCAGGAATCGCATTTTCATTGTCGTGTACTTCAAACATTCAACTCTTTTATTAAAGTGTGTGTGTGTGTGTGTATTTTTATGACGCATTCATTTTGTATTGTATCCTATCAACATGATTTATCGCGAATCGAGTATGAAACTGGGAATTGACTCATTCACACAGTTCCTTCAAAAGCAGACTATCCATAAGAAAGATTAAGCAGAAATAATAAAAAATATATGCTATCAACAAAATGCAACATTGTTTTTTCATTCTCAACTTCAACTTGAACCAAGGCAAAAACATCAAAACTTTTTTTATATTGTTCTCGTCTAATGTTTTTTTTTTTTCATTTTCAGTATTCCGCGAGGCAGTAGTAGTAATATGTTTGGCGTGGTTTACTTTTTGATGACGATAAAATACTGATAATTTTTATATCACACACACATAACGAAACAAGAAGAAAGACCTTAAGTTTTTTTTAAATAATAAAAAAGGTTGAAAGGAAAAGAATAGAGCAGTATTGAAATAGCTGCAGAAACAACAATAAAAGCATGTTTATTCACTGAGATTTGACTACCGTTTTGCTTTGCAGTTTTATAGCAGTAGCCAACAGGCTATACAAACGGCCATATTGTTTTGTTCACAACATTCCACTTTGCCATTTCCCTTGTCATTGAGATTTACTGCTCATATTTTATTCTGCAAATGAACTCTAAATGCACTGGTGTCAGTAGTGGATGGAAAGATGTGGTCTTTTGGGTTTTGCTTTGTGCATAATATACGGCCGAGTTGTGGAGCATGGCACGACACGACATGTCTATGTCATGCTGACGCATTATTATTACGTCGAGACGACGCGAACAGGCGTTTTGCAGGTCTAGCTTTAAAACTCTTGGTGGTGGTGGTGATTTACTTTTTTTGAAAAGAGAAATAACATGGTTGTAATGTTGTAAACCAGCAAGAAACCATAAATAGCAGAAATAGCACATAAACATAAATCCTGTCAATTTCGTTTTATTTCAGTACGCAGTAATAATATATTTCTAAGGACTCGTGGATTAACTAGGAATGCCAGCTCAATTTGCAACGTATAGCATAGTAAGAAGGCAGGTTTAATAGAACAGAAAGGATGTAAAAATCGTTGATGACTTAATAGAATTAAGTGAAATACATATGTATTACAAATATTCATTCGAACTGAATACGGATATAACACTGTTTCGTTTTTAATGATATTTTCTTCGCTACGCTTTTATGAACCCGTTGATGGCTATACTATCATTCTACTTGTATGTATTCCCTGTATCCTACTTGTTTGAAAGATGCCACTATAAATTGACTGCTCATCCTTAACGGAAAAAATGAGTAGCACAGTATGCACTTGTTCTCTGCATTTAAAATTAAAACAAAATGGAATTTCCATATTTGATCTTGATGAGCTGATGAGATGCTAAATGAAAGGTGAAAAAGTGATAGTAAAAGGTTCACAATTTTTTATAGCTTGGCTGATATGTTAATGAGCTACTATCAGCACCACCCGATAGTAGTGAAACAGTAGTATTATTATAGTACAAAACTAAAATGAAAGGTGAACAATATAGCCTAAATAAATAAATGTGTGTTTATTTATGAAATTAAATTGAGACACTTTTATACTTTGCCCAATATAGACTACCAATCATCACCTACATTGTAATAATATACTAATCCATATAAAATCAAGCCCCTGTTACCGGCGTTCACGACAAAGTCCGTGTTTTACCTCTCATTTTCACACACTTGGTAATTTTTTTTAGTTGTAATAGCTTTTTGAACGAAATATGAACTTTGCGGGACATGATAATTAGTGGCTATTAGCATGGTTAGGATTTAATCGATTGCAAAACTGTACGCGCGTTTTGAAATGAACTAGCTATTAACTCAGCCACATTTAGAGGCAACAGTAAGTCACCAATTGACTAAAAATATCCCACGTAGTTACATGTAATAATATTGATTATTATTGTTCAGCTACTTTTGTCAGTATTTTTTCTCAAGTAGGTAAATGAAAGGAAAACTACAGTAGGATCTTTTCACATATCTTGTATCATTTAATATCACAGCTAGAGATCGGAATTAATATACATATCCTAGGAAGACCCTCATTTTTTTACAAATTGTTACTTTGTTACATAACGAAACAACGACAAATGTCACAGTAGTATGGGAACTTACACCGTGTATTTACCGTCTCCTCTTCATTGTGCATTGCTGTTGGTTTTTTCTCATGGGGTCAGACAGTCTATATGCCATCGTTTTTTTCTTTGAAAATACATATTCAACATTTAATCAAACGCACTTTTACGTCACTTTTTTATGACGATCAAGGGGATAAAGAAGAGGACATTCTTAATTGAAGGTGGCTGCTAGTAAACACATTTAAATGATGATTGCACTGTTATTATATAGTAGTATTATGATGATGCTCAATAGTCACTAACTAACTGCTGCTGTTAGCTATAAAATATATTCAGTTACACTGACTGGTTGATCTGGTTTCCTTGCTTAATTGCTATTTGAGTAGAAGAAGAATAAAAAAGATGAGTAAAAACATCTAGGACTCGAAGAGTAACTACTACTTGCTAACTAACTACTACTGTGATGAGGTTGATTAATATTATGATGTGCAAACATGTTGTGTCTAATTAGACAATGGCCACATTATGGAGGGATGATAAGCGTCGAGTCAAGGTGCCCACAAAATTATGCCTGCTTAGAATATCATTACTGCTATTTTTTTGAATAATAAGATGAATTCTAATTTACAAGTTTTCTTTTTGTTTACTGAGCGCATCAACATTTTTATTGTGCTGGTTGCTTAAACTTTTATAGATTGTGTACGTGTTTAAAATAATTTATGAAATATAGAATGTCACTACCATTGTAATTACGCATTATCATAAAAATCATTGTTGTAAGTGCAGTTGCAACAAAAAATGTGCACCGGTTGAGCTCATCATCATCATCATCACCATTATCATATCAACATCACTTTAATTGGTGTTGTGTATATTTTTTTTCTCTGGTGACCGATAAGAAGAAGAACAAGTCCATCTTCTCATGATCTACACATTTCAAGCCAAGTATAGTGACTTGAGGGTGGAGGAGTATGTATTGAAGATGAACCAACGTAATAATTGCATTTATTATTACCACTACTATATAGCAAAATTGCAATGAATCGATTTCTCAATTTGGAATAGATGAACGATAAATCTCATTGCATAAATAAATATTTTAAATAATAAAATTAATGGTATGTAGTGTTTGACCATGCTTGGACATTGCGGGGCATCACTATTATTATCGCTAGGTGCAGCCAGTGTTTATCACGTTATCACATATAAAGATTATGGCATTCAAGAAACAAAAATGCAATTTTGTTTGTCTGATGCAATGCCATTTTGTAAATTTGATTAAAGGCACCTGTTAAAGTTTACTTGTTTACAATAAAATAAAAGGTGAGAGGTTGGAATATGGTCTTTTGATCTAACTTTTTTTCAGAACCTTTTTTAGTCTCTTCTCAAGCAGTCACGTCAGCCAAAACGCTGCTTAAACATATCACCAAGCAAAAATAAATTTTGTTAAATGTTTCCCAATTAAATGATGACTAAGTAAAGGACATGAAATGTATCATTTTTATGCAGCATGTGTGCTCAAGGTTATTGATCTATACGACATCATGACGCATGCAGACAGAGCAGAGCAGCAAGATTAATAATAAAACGAGAGAGAATGGTAATAAAATAAAAACAAGTTCATGATTTTGAAGTTTTCTTTATTTTAATGATGAAAAGATTCTAATACCGTGTAATGAAAAGAAAAGGATGAATATTCATTCATCGTACGTAACGTATATTACATGTTCCTCACTTTACAGAAAATGGGCTCTACATAAAAGATGACGCTACACACATACTGTCACATAAAAATAGTTTTTTTGTTACAAAAATGTAGGTTTATGATGACTGTCTGTTGTTGTGCGTTCTCGTCTTCTTTTCTCACATTACATATCTACAATCTACCTAAAATATGTATATACTATCTGACAAACTTTTACATGTCAACGTGTCAGTACTTTTTGTACTGACATTTTAAAGCAACCCACCATACCATCCACCACCACTAGAGCACACAAGACAATAGAAAGAGTGAATGAGAGAAAAAGGCACAATGAAAAGGGGTTCATCGTGTTCCTTCATGTTAAGTACGGTCACCAATTTAAATTTAATTGAGAGTCGACAGAAGTAGAGAACGAATTCTAAAAAAAAACGAAAAGAACTAAGAAAAGAACAATAATGAAAAGTAAAAGGTATATAAGCGTATATGGTACAATGAAAAACGTGATTTTATACAATGAAAGTAGCATACTACTATAATGGAGCATTACTTGTACTACCATTTGAAGAAGCCCCAAAGCCAAAATTATTATGAAAACGAACTAACAAGACACACATTCTATTCTATTCTCGTTGCAAATTTGGTCTTTGGAAAAAGAGGACATTAGGGAATTGAATGGCGCTGTGTAATACATCTTTCCATCTGCTTACATGGCAGGACAGCCTCCCATTTTATGTGATTCTATATTACATATGTGTGGTTCTCTCTTTTTGTCTCCATAAAAGAGAAGAAAACGTACCACTACTACTACTTATTTTTTTGGAAGTTGTTATATAAAATGTCGAAAAAAAAAGTTTTTGGTTTACTTTTATTCTTACGCATAACCCACGTCTTTTTTATTTCTTGGTAGAAAAATAGCAGCAATAGTAGCAATGCTGCTGCATTGTTCATCTTCTTGTTTTATTCTTCTTGGATATAAATTGTTGGAAAGAGAGATGTGATGTGATCTGTACTAGAGTAGTAGATAATAATGCATAAAAAGAAATATTTGAACGGATGAGAGTAAAAGTGGTCGTAGCGTTGGTGGTGGCAGGCAATGTTCTCTTTTTTATAGCAATGGAATAATATGGAACTTTGTTCTACACTAAACCATTGGTTTTTTGTTTGACATGAGCTTCTTGGCTAACTACACCGCAAAAAAAAGTAAAGGAAGAAGAAAAGTGCTGGATGTGGATGCACTTTACTTTAATGTTTTGCAAGTATATAGTAAAGTTAGTGTAGGAAGGAGCAGTAAGACTGAAGAAGAAGCAGTCGCCTTTAGTGTCATTTCAATTGCCTTATTTTTCTTCGCTTGGCGATAGCATTTGCATTTTTATCGGCACTCAAAAATTTTCTTTGCTGGTTTTTTTCTTGTAGTAGTAGTAGTAGTAGGAAAAGAGATGATTTGGTATAGTGTTGAGAAAAGTTACTCTTTTCCAATAAGATGGCTTCTTATAGTTGAAAATGGGAGAGAAAAGTGGAACAAATTTGAACAGAAGAGCGATGGAGTAAGAAGGCGTGAGTTATAGTCAAGCTAAAGCAGAGGTACGGTACATATACATACACGACGATGCATGTTCTCATTTGAATGGGCTTTTATTTTTTTGCGACAAGTTGGATTCTTCAACAAGCAATCTCATTCTTTCTATGGTTTGGGATTTTCATTGGGAAATTATCGTTATTCCGCAGAGTTTACTGAAAAAAACTGAGATAAGATACTGGATGAGGGAGGAGGATGATGATGATGATGATAGTAGTAGTAGCATTACCTTTTATAGGTTTATTTTTCAAGAAAAAAAATTAGTAGTAAGTACTAGTAAAATGGATAAGAATTGCAGTAAAAGGGAATGTAGTAGATGGAATGTAGTTTCATT
>JAHZMZ010004577.1:0-16986 GCA_027743805.1 Lepidocyrtoides sp. E14
TCATTCGAAAGCTTATCGAATGCTGATAAACATTTTAGCATACCCGGCTACTTCTTTCACTGATCTTACGATCGCTGGTTGGCATATAGAGAGAAAAAAAACAGTAAACACCACCGTAAACAAGAACACACGTTTAAGCATGACTGAATATTATAAAAAAAGACAACTTTTTTTTCTGTACGGTTTTATATGCCCATAAGAAACAAAAGTTATTTATGGGTTTGGGAAAATTGACGAAAGATAAAATTTGAGGTGACATGTGAAAAATGATAAAGAATGAAATATAAAACAAAAAAAATCTACCATTTGGTAGGCGCAGCCATAATAATAATAAGCATGTATAAAAAATAATAATATGCATTATCCAAACGGAAAAAGCATACGTTTTCCTTTAGCCTCGCATTATACTACCAAGCTTATTTGTCATGTACGTAGGAAAATCTCGTAAAACTGGGAAAGAATTTTGTCAAATAGAAATTAACAAACAAAATGATAGAGAAAAAAAAGTTTTCATTTTTAGTAGGTATGTATTACTCGCTGTCTACTGAATAAACTCAGAGTATATGTTTTATAAGGAATCTATTTATTTATGTGCATACCAAGCCAGCTTATGATGACGTAAGAAGAAGAGAAAAAAAATCTTTTGGAAGAATTGGTACTATTCCGGAGTGCTTGTTGTTGCGTAGGTTGTTTGTACTCAGTAAAAAAAAGTGTAACGGAGAATAAAGGCAGAAGAAAATTGATATTTATATGAAAAGAGCCTCTATTTTTTTGTTGTTTGGTATTCAATCTTTTGATGCCTCTCAGCAATAAAATTGTAGATTTGATAGGTAAAGTTTTCGTCTTAAATTGAAATATCTTCAGTAAATATGCCTGATTTTCCTTTTCTCTCTTGAATTCAGCGTCTGGAGCATCAAATCAGTGTGTTTTTATACTTTTTTTTCACTACTTTTTACCTACCCACACAATACACCATCAAAACCAAATCAGTTTTATAGTGAAAAAGAAGAGTAATACTATGCATATTTGCTGAAGAAGAAGAAAAAAAATCTGCATTCCCTCTCTCTCTAAACTTGTCCTAGATGATATACGCATTGATATTCGAAAAGACTCGAGGCAACGTGATAATAAAATCGAAACTGTGGTGCAAATCAAAACTCTTCTTCCGCTTGTTTTCCTTCAACTACTACTAGCATACTCGAGTACATGCATAATACAAATAACAAAAACTAGCTGGGAAAGTTGTTTTCACCCTGTAGCCACATATATAATACGAATGTTATAAGCAAAAAAAGTATCTTTGAAACTCACTTCATAAAAATTTTCAGTGAGAACACACTGTATGGTTATAGTATCAAGCTTGATGGTGGTGGTAGTGGTAGTAGTGAGATGAAGACAGCAGAAGAGGCACGAACTCTGGTAAACCTAGATCCACAATACCCAACGGCATAGAAATTCAGATTGAACAATAACCTTGATCTATCTTTCTCTGCCTTTCTCTCTCTCACTCTCTCCTTTTTAGATTCATATACAAACACAAAGCAATTTTCATGGGTTGTAAGCGCAACTACTAGTGAAAGTTGTGGTTCCGATGCCCATAAAATCTGTATGTGTGTGTTTTTTTTCTTCTTCTTCGTTTCCTTTCTCTATGAAATGCTGTGTGTGCAGACTTGCTGAACGAATTCTAAAATTTGAGAGAGAAAAAAACTTGACTTGGTTTTTCCCGTGATCAGGATACAATGCTTATTTATAACTAATGTATATGCAGGCACACCAAAAGTTTATAATTTATAGTTTTATTTAGCAGTATACCGTTGCCAGTTTCACTAAAATCTGGTGGAACGATGATGCACGTATATGTATTTACAACAAGAAGAAAAAAACTTGCTAAGATAAATAGGTAGAAGTATATGATTGTGAGAGCGGCAGTGAAAAGAGAAATGAGCGGAGAGAAAAAGGGTTGCATCCATTGCTAGTAGTAGTAGTAGTAGACAGAGTGAAATTGGTTTTGAAAATGAGAACGTAATGAAGGCGAAGGGAGGGAAAACGGCTGATTGTCGTCTATTGTTAGTCATCCACTCCCGCTAGAGTCCTTGCACTCACTAAACCAACCAAGTTTTCATATAAAACTTTCTCCTTCACTGTTGTTGCTGGCAGGAGGATGACGGCGGTGGAATAGAAAGATTGGTTTGAGAGCGGTGCATTGGAACAGTGCACAGGGAAAAAACTATGTTGGCATGCAGGGAGTGCAAATGCAAGTTAACAGTAAGCAAAAGCAGCGTTCTGGTAGTATAAAAAAAATAGCCGACTGATTGTGATGAATAATACCACAAAATCTTATATGAATATACATACTACAACACGTGTATAAACAAACTTATCCAGCAGTGGAACGAAAATACGCACTCTTTGATTGTGTTTTGTGTGTGTGTGTGTGTGGCTGATAGAAAGGGAAAAATAAAAGGCACAATAGGCTAAAAACACACGTTCCCAAAAGGACTATGTATAGCAAGTTGATTTCAAATCTCAACCAATGCCCATAAATCCTTCAATTCTGGTTGCAACAGCTCGCATGTTCAAGCAAAGTACATTTTTTTTCAGGAGAAATAGGAGCCTTACAATAGGTTGGTGGAAAGAGCGACTGACTAGCACCATCAGCATCATCATCATCATTCTCTCTTGATTATAATGTCGTCATCAAGACAGCCAAAAATGTTTCCCGGATTTTCCGATTTACATTTTCCAAGCGAAAAGAAAGAACAAAGAAAGAATCATTGTTACCCTAATATTCTTTTTATAAAGCTAGCACTTTTTCGCCAACGACTTACCAAAATGATACAATATCTAAATGTGTTGATCTTTTGATTTTTTTCCCATGAGACATCTTTATATTTTTCTTTCAGAGAATTGATTTTTAATTTTGTTCTTTTATCTTAGCTTTTGTATTGTTTAGTGTCGTGTCAGTAGGAGTAGAGACTGTTAATAAAAACTCCTTCCACATCAGACCATTTTGTAAGCACATAAGGAAGATGTTGAAAATGGACAAAACGACACGAATCAGGAAGCACTCAAGTGTTCTTCCAAATGAGTAGGACAAAGTCCTCCCAGTACCAAATTATGGCTTGAAAGATATTCTTGTTCCATTTTCATTTGACATTAAAAACAGTAACGAAACTGATACGAGTGCATTTTTTATAGGATATTACACAATCTTCCGTTTGCTTCGTCACCATCATCATCATCATCAATAGAAACTTTAAGTGGTAACTGCACTTGTGCCACTACTGGTGGTGCAACCGTTTTATTACTATTTTCCATTAGATACAAAGTACATACCCACCCCACAAAGAAGAAGGTGCTATACTCTATAATTAAGCCAAGAAGAAGAGTTTATGCTACTACACCATTTTCAAAGATAGTAGTCACAAAACAGTGTTTCAACTCTCTTCTTCTTACGTTTCCTCCCCACTTTCTTAACTGCAATAATTATTAGGGAAAAACAGTGAAATTTCATGGGGAAACATATCGGCATTTATGTACACGAATACCTAGAAAACGACGGCTGCTGCTGTTAAACAAAAAACTAAAATGCATAAGACGACTTTCATTCAACAGACAAGCCCAGAATGGCATGATACACAAGAGGATCAAGCATAAAGATGAGTTCTTCTTCCTCTTTCTGACTATCTATAAACGTGATATGATGATGTGCATGGTACAGGACAAAAAAAAGCTAATGTAGTCTCTGCTGTCCTGTTATGCGTGTCTTCTTCTTCTTCTCCGCTTCTTTCCTTTCTCCTTGAGTTACTACACTCAGCCAAGAGAGAATCTAGATATTCTCTTCTGAAATCTCTCCCGTTTAATGTTTCCTCCTTTTCTACTTGACTGTTCCTATTAGCACGGAAAGAAGAGTGTATATTACTGCACACATAAGTGAGTTGAGTTTTTATACTACCTATTTAACCAAGTTTACCTACTTATGTCTCTACTAAGAACGTACTACACGTCGGTCGTCGCTAGATATAACTTTGAGTCAGAGAAAATGAAAGTCAATCCTTCTCTTGTCTCCTTCCTGCTCACTTTCAAATTTTTTTTTGTATTTACAGCTTCCTTCTTGATGCTGCTGGTGGTGGTGTTTGCACTTGCATCCCTCTCGTAAACCACATCAGACCACTAACCGTGTTACCCAAGTAAATACGATTCTGACTTCATGGCTCTTGTTGAAGCTTTCAACCAACTTGTATATTTGCTTCTCCATCGTCTTGTCGTTGTTGTAAGAAAGAGCGTAAGTATCACAGATGAGATGAGTATTATCACAGTTAGTCTACTGAATAGAAAAGGAGAAAATGCCTTCTTGAAACCACACATAACATAACTAACAGTATTTATTTGTTATAAATATATTCCCACACACACATTAAGCTCACATCTACTACTAACTGCCATAATATTCCACTTCATACATTATATATTACATCGTCAACTCTTCTATACATACTCACTAACTTCTCTTCTTTCTCCGTCTTTCAACCAGAAACTAGCGAAGCATGCAAGAACATGCATCTTTATCTTGTTTCTTTACTTCCTTAAGTGTCGTTTATGTGACGGTGTAACAAGATTTCTCCCTTTTCCTTAAACAACTCTGCCCGTCCGTACACAACGCGTACACATCGATTCACAATATAAACGGATATAAAATGTATAATACTTTTATTATTATATAAGCACCACCACTCAGCTGAAAGGAAGTTAAGGAAAAAAATATAAGTCAAACTAAGTAGCAGATGTTGCTACTTTACAACTACGCTATTGTATGAGCCACTTTTTGGAAACATCATCATCATCATCACGTGTAAAGCGTTAGTGTTAGTATTCACGTTAATGCATAAGACACATTAAACGAATGTCGTACGAGGCATCACAAAAACATAGCGCAAAGTCGCAAAGTATATACCTAAGTACATATTCGACACATTTTTGATGTGTTTACTCCCTCCTCGTCAAGCCAAATACATAATTTCTTCTTTTTTTCGTTACGACCAGTTTTTTTCTTTTTGTCACAAGAAAAGCTGAAGCTTTGAATGGCGTGCTTGTATATTTACTCTTTAATTTTGTATGGACCGTCCCTTGTAAAGAATTCATCGCAGATCAAAGGTTTACGTTTAACTTTGTAAAGTCGCATAAATAAACAGACTAACTGTTTGAGATAGAGAGAGAGAGAGAGAGTAGTAGTAGTAGTAGTACAGTAGTAGTGGTAGTATTCAGCTTTACATATATTTATCTATCCAGTAGACATCATTTGAAGCTGGAAAGGGAGGTGAAAAACACAGGTTATAAAACAAGGGAATCTTCTGCCTTAAAAAAAATTTGAATCCTTGTCACGCTACACAGTAAAAGGAAGTTTCTTAAGACGATTATTTCACGCTGCGATGGTGTTAAGTAAGGAGGAAGTTATGTGGCGCAATATTTGAAGAAACAGGAAGCACATATTACATATTATATACCTTGATTGCAAAAGACGATAATATAATGAAGATAGCGACGACGTGGCGTAGCTTTCTTTTTTCTACAGCTTAAACTTATGCTTTCAAGTTATCTGGGGCATTTTGCTAGAGTAACTCATAAACCTTTTCAATCCTTTTACGAATTTTCTTTTCATCACCCGTAAAATGTTTGATCTACAAGTAAGTTTATATGAGGAATGGGAGTCAAACTTTGAAAAAAATCCCTAATGAAGATCGACGAGTAAAAATCAATTTAGAGAAAGCTTGTTTTTTTCAATCATTAACAAAAAATGGTTTGGAAATTTAATAATTGCTAACTACCTATGTACATACCTATGCATACCTATTCACATTGCTCAGTGAAGTAATGAGGACTTGAATGGTGAGCAAACAGGTAACAAACAATGTAGAACAGTGTAGAAACTTCCGCTCAACGGTTGCGCAAGGTTAGCAACCAATTTCTTGCTATTTTTAGAGCTCATTTTATAAAATGATACCTCCTCAAGGTTGCTCAATAATAATAATATAGTTTTTTTATTAGATTTGAATCTGCATAGTTGACTGACTGGCTCATTTGTGCACATCAACAGCTCATATGTATTCATACAGATATGTCTCCCAAAACAACATTTTGTGTAACTTGTAATAGATAGAAATCAGAATTGTCATCATCAGAAATGAAAGACAACATTTTTTCCCCTCCTGAATGCACAGCACAAACACGACAAGCCTCCTTATCAAAATTTAATTGGCATTTCTGCAGTATTCGAAAAGTTAATGATGTGTTGATAATGCCAAGCAAGCATTGTATTAAAATGTATAACATGTTGCCATCATCATCCAGCCTAAAAAAATCTACATTTGATTCCAGCCGTTTTTTTTTTCATTCATTCCGCTTTGTTAACAAGTTTTCTTTTACTAGACCGTGAACAACAGCATGACTAGTTTTGTGTAGATAACTGGTTAAATATTCCAGTCAAAAGAGCCATAAAATTATAATAATGTTTACAACACTCCTCCAGGATGGTATCTGAAAATGCTATCTTTTTGAAAGTTACAATTGGAAGAAAATAGAACAAGTTTGTGAACAAAAAAAAATTGTGATATATCTATTATAACTTAGTTTCAGATGAAGTATCCTATCAGCAGCAGCAACCGAGAAACGGATGTCCTTGAACGGATGTATGCTACTAGTAGTATCGATGTGTGTCATCGTAGAATTGCAACATGGAACTGTTTTTTTATCTTTATTATTATTTAATGACAGTAGGAAGAGAACTCACAAGAGCAAAGTTAACATCACAAATGCATAACTAGTTTATATTGTACAAAAGCTTATGCCCAACATGTTGTTCATATTACTACGGTTTTTAGATGCTTCAGTGTAGTGTGTAGTATTTAGGAAAAGAAAATGTCGGCAAAATGCCAAATGTGACCAGCAAATAGTCCATACATGTAGGTAAATAATGAAGGATAATACGTGTGCGAGATTCATGGAATTTTTAAACTCGTAGGACGGTAGCTTTCATATTACCGTTCCAATATTGCGAAACAGGATTATGGTGGTGGTATGGCGTAACTAGTTCAGTACTAGCACTCCTGCTGCTATTTTTACTGTGAACGTGAATTCACTTCAGATTATATTATGCGAAAGAAGACACATTAAGAAATCAGCAAGGCAATCTGTTTCAGTTTGTCCTAGATCTTTTGAAAACACGTGAAAAAGTCTTCTTCATCGGGTGGAGAGATGGTGAAATGCAATGAAAATGGAAACAATATTATTAGCAGTAGAATAATAAGAAGAAGATAGCAGCAGCATGAACAGGCTGCTCTTCTTCTGGTTTCTTCATAATAGCTTTAATATTGAACTACAAATAAGGGGTAATAATAATGTGTAAGCCAAGAAGATATATGTAAATGGTTGGCGCGTCCTCTAATAATAGAAAAGCTGGAATGGAATAAAGAAGAAAAAAAAGATCTTGGAAAATTTACAGATATTATGCTGGTAATATTACATCAAGTACATACGTAATATTAATAGTATAAATATTCTCTCTCTCTCTCTCTGCGGGTAATTTTATTTGTCCTGGGAAGATTGCGAAATTCCGTTTTTGTCAGTTGCACATTAATACCTAGACACATGCATGAATAAGTTAGCCATTTAAGGAGAAAAAAATAGTGAGTGCACAGTTACGATATGAAGTTAAATAGTAGCAGCAAAAAACTAAACACTAAAACCGCACATGTGTGCACCAACCGCCACCAGCAGTACCACGACGTAATAATACCACTCAAATGAAACATGCATGTATGTACATATAAATTGTAGATATGCTCACATTCACAAAAAAAACATACATTACCACAACCCAATTCAAAAAGAAAGGATCAGGGTTTTCCCTATTTTAAAGGATTTTCTTCGGGTATGGCGTTGAGTGTATGTACAAAAGAAGCAGTTCTAGTGTTGGTGTTGGTAGTGGTCGTGTGATAGAAACACTACTAAACTGTAACACGGATGTAATGAAAGAAAAGTAAGTGATGCAGTTAGTGGAATGTGAGTGAGGCTCGTTGGCAGGATTACACTATTACTCTTATCCTTATGAATCTACTAATGGCTCTTGTCTGTCTGCCATACTACTACTATGCCACAACGAAACAGCATAAGATGAGAAAATATTAGCAAGAGAAGAATAAGAAAAGAGGATTCTCTGCCTTAAATGAAAAAGAAAAAAAGCAGTTTTAAGAAATGAGTGAAAACGAAAGAATAGAAGTATGTATGTATACCTTATATATCCGAATGAATGCATGATGATAATAATGATATGCATTTTCTACTACTACTATAGATGCACAAACTGATGCTTTGGTCTGCTGTCTTAACTAAAAATAGGAAAAACCAACATCTTAACAATACACACATTGTAAACCGTCATCATCACATCTCCTCTCTTTTCCCTGCTCTGCTTTTTACATTTTTTTCTCTGTTTTCCTCTTTTTACTTCCCTGTACCTATATCATTCCCTCTCTCTACCTTTCCCTCTTTTAGTCATTTCCCATTACATGGTAATATGCATAGATTACTTAAAGGATCTCCATATTATCCAGAGAGAAGCGTTGTCGTCTTCTTCTTCTTCTTCTTTTTTTATATTTTACTTCATTTACTTTTTTAAAAAGAGCATGGGAAATGGGAGAGTAGAAACACAAAGGATGAAGGAAATGTAAAAGAAAGAGAGAGGCGTGGAATAGGACAAGGGTAAAAAAAATAAGAATGGGATCTGCTCAAGTGGCAGTGATATCCTTAAATTTTCAGCTAGTACAACTGGAACGTTCATGCATTAACGAAAAAATGTCCCTGTGAAAGAGAGAGAGGGAAAAGTGGAAGGAAAATTATTCTTTTAAAGGCAAACTCTTTCTTGTTTGCCGTTTGCATATAAGAAGAAAACGCACTTTATTCTTATTTTCTCCGAACTAAACATGCACATTGCATTACAGTTTCAAATTTCTTTCGCTTTCCTCGACAACAACAATAATAATCCGTTGTCTTCTTGTTTTTCATCATTACTGCTTTTTATTTCATCCATGGCGTTGTTTTGCTTAAATGCAAAGTGTATAGTATGATTCTCATGTATTCCTTTACTACTGAAAAAATTATTTCAAATGGGTTTACACAGAAGAGAGAGAGAGAAAGAGTTAAAGATAGTCAGGAAAAAAGTAAGGAAAAGTTTCATTTCCTTTTTCCACATACTATTTTTTTCAGTCGTCATTCTCCTTTTCATTGAGCATTATTTTTCTTACGAATTTACACAAGATTTACCATAAGAAACGAGCCAGCCTATTTACATTATCTTCCACTTTAAACCAAACGGCCCCGTTAAAATAAATAAAGGCGCGCACACACTTTGTGTATTTTAAGTTTATGACTGCTTTAAATTCCACTATAAGTTGCTATTATTATAATTGTATGAATGCCAAAAGTTGTAAATACTTCCCAAACAAAAATAAAAGGTTTAAGAAAAAGAAGTAGAGCTTTAAACATGAATGCCAATGTGAGAATGCCAAGCATTCCATTTCATCCCATGAAAACGATGATATTATCATCATCATCAACCATATCATTCAAGTCTCTTCTGGAATAACAGTAATTCCTCTGTAAAGTAAGAAAAGAGATTGTATTCTTTTGACCTTGACAGTGACAACTCAGAACCTCCTTCCTTTTTTCCAGCCTACATTTAACCATGCAATAATTTAGATTGGTCATGTCTTTCTTCTGGCCAACATTACTATTTTCAGTGACAAAATTTGATTAAAGGATTTCCCGCATTTATACTTTAGTTAGTATGCACTTTATCTCCATTTTATTTCTGAAAACGATAAAGTCTTTCGGAAAAAAGCCTCCCTGGCGTTTTGTTATCTATTTTCATACCAAATGTTTTAAACAGACCCTCCTCGCCAAATGAACACTCACAGCAGGCACGCAGGTCATGGAATGGAATATATAAGTTTTCGCTAATGTATCTGTCTCCAATTTTTATTACTTTGTTGTCAGTCAGTTGTACATCTTTTGTTGATAGAGAAATGACATGAAATTACGAAAAAATAGGCGTGTCTACTAAAGCATGTATGAAGAAAAAAAATACAGCAATAATATGCATTTTTACGTTCTCCAAAAAAAATCCAGCATTGTACGATACGTTTTATTTATTCATGCAAAAAAATGAGGAGACACCACCACTATAATTTTTTTTACGGTTCAGTGAAAGGTTCGTGAGCTGCTAACATCTTGACATTGTAAGCAAATGACTTAAGTGGAATTGTTTAGCTTGTCAGTTTAACTACTCAGCTAAGAAACTATGCATGTGTGTATATTTTCGTATTTTGCTAAATACACCGAGACAATAGACACGTCGAACGAAATAATAATAATAAGTACTCCTTTACATAAGGTAATGACAGTAGTAAAAAACAACTGTGTTTCTCACAGGAAAATAAATGTAGTGTAATATCGTCTTGAGCAGCAAACAAACGGATTGGTGCTTGTTATGACGTCTGTTTTTATTACCTCGTAAAACAACAGGGTATTTTAATATTTGTGTACGCTAAATTGCATTCCCATTTTCCAAAACATGTGACATACATATACGCACACAAGCTCAATTGAAGACACTAACAACATGCCAATTTCATCACACTCCGGTGCACTCACTAGATAATTATATATCAGTTTTATATCCATAAGGCCAACTAAAATTGTAGCAACTCTGGAATCTCGGTCTGGTGAAGAAAGCATATAGTCAATGTTAAAATGTTATGATATACCTAGTTGAGCTGACGTCGATACACCTGTACATACTAACATCATGACATTTTATTGCATATGTTGCTAGCTTTATTGTTTGGGCAATGAAGCGTGCTATATATTCACCTTCCATATTTCAGACGAGCTTTCAAAACCTTGAAAGTATGAAAAGATCATAAATGAAAATCGTCCAAAGGAATGTTGAGGAAATGATGGTGCCTATCTATCCATACTTTCCACAGTAATCATCATTTTTTTGTCAATACCTACTAACATTAGCAAAATGTATGTACACGTGTATGAACAAGGGACAATACAACAGACAGTAAATTTCAGTATTCACCAGTGAAAAACCAACCTTTCTCTGTCATATTATTAGCATTATTTACTTTAGCTTAGCTTTGGACAGTTTTTTTTCTACAAAAGGAAAAATAAATATAAGAAAGTCGCTTGCTTGTTTGAAAATAGTTTTTTATCGAGTAGGTATATGTATATGAGCCAGTTGTACAAACAACAACAACAGTGTGCAGTGACGTGAATTGGACGTGAAGGAAACTCACACAGTTTTGTAGTTTCACCCACATATTTTAAATTTCGATCCTTTTGTTTAAGACTTTCGGTCAAAGAGAAAGGAGTAGTAGATGTGGCACAAATAGAAGAAGAAGAAGGAACAACAAAATAGTAGTAGCATGTAGAAAAGTGTGCCATGCCATTTTCCTTTTTAGAAACATCAATGTTGTTCCCTTTAGCCAATTTGTTTCCAAGAAGTGAGCAAGTGGTACAAAGATTACAACGTTTTCCCTTGTACATTCCTTTGTGTTTTCTCCTTTTCACACGCATGTTGAGTTTAATTTACCAGGAATTTACAAAAAGGTTCGAGAAACATGTGATGTTTGTCATACCTAATTTATTTACATTTTCCAACGGCATAAAAACAAGTGAATGACATGAAGAGAAACTTCTGTAATTGAAAAAACAGGGGAACTACATAATATGAAAACGTAAAAATTTGTATAGCAAAACATACATTTACGCTGATGCACACACGTGAAATGACTGATGACATTTGAAACTACGTTATATGAGAATTTTAATTATTTTGTTTTCATGTCCCGCAACAAAAATAATTAATACTCTCCGTATGGAATATTTTCGCAGAATATACGCAAACAAATTATCTTCCCAAAATTATACGTTTATATATACAGAAGAACTGCCCGAAGTAAACTGTAGCAGTAACATAATAATAAAATGTAATGAAGATGGTCGAAACTTTAAGCGTTTTAATGATAATAAACATTTTTTTTCTGCATACCACTACACTGTCGACATGTCAGTGTAATTTTGTTTGTTTACTTTGCTATTAAAATACCGATGAGAAAAGTATTCAACATTTCCACACACTATTAATTAGCAAAATGAGTACATACGTACGTACGTATGTACATGATGAATAGCGACTAGTTGCAAACATGAAAATGAAGGATGAGGTGGTAAAACTATGGCAGTTAGTTTTGACAGAACAAGTTCAGAGTTTTGCTACTTAAAAAACGCACTGTTTTCAAAGGAAAACACCTTTCATCTAGAGAGAGTACAAATGACAAAAGGGGAATTTTACTTTCATGAATAAAGTTTTTCTTTGCTCAGTTCCCACAACCCAGCCATCACCGCAAGTCGATCACCTAAAAAAATACGATGACATTTAGGACGAAGGAAAGTGAAGAGAAGAAGGATGCTATACAGTGAGCATGCAATGCAGCTGTACCACCACCAATTCCTAAGAGATTTTTAACAAAATTCAAAACTTGGAAGGTGATGAATGCATTCAATTTGCTATAAATGCACGAAGAGAGAACGAGAGAGAGAAGTGAAACCTCGTTTTAGACTTTACCATTTTAACCCAAAAAAAACTTTCAACATTTATATGCATGACTGCACTTATGGTGGCGTACCCAAAAAAAATCTATTGTCATTTTCAAAGCTACACTCCATTTAAGAAATCAGCAGCGTTAGTTTGAACTTATTATTCCAAGAGAGAAAAAAGCATGGCAGCAAAGAAGTAGATATACGTAACGCTAATGTAAAGCTAGTTTTCTTTTGAAAATGCAGATATTTCCATCTGCATCTCTCATCCCCCAGCTGAACTTCTATTTTATGGGTTAACTTAAGCCTATACTGTATTACATGCAATATTTACTTCACGCGTATTTTCTCCTACCGAAAATAAAATAAGATTTTTCCAAATGATTTTGTACACAGCATAACCAAAGTCACATGTAGGTACTTTTTTATACTTTACACATTATCGAAAGGGAGTATGGATATTATTTCAACGATATGCGTGCTTTTTTTCTCTTTTTTCAAGGAGAAAGTTTTCAAAAAAAGTAAAAATTGCTCAACCGGGAGGAGGATGGGCTTTACTGTAAGTGACAGAGAGAATAATTTGAAAATAGACAGGAAAGAATGTTGATTTCTCACGTCCCTTTTGAATGTAATCGAACTACCGTGTATGCATGGATGAAAGGAAACGATTTCCTGGTACGTAGGTATGTACACACGCTTACATT
Source organism: Lepidocyrtoides sp. E14 (assembly GCA_027743805.1). Lineage (NCBI taxonomy): Eukaryota > Metazoa > Arthropoda > Collembola > Entomobryomorpha > Entomobryidae > Lepidocyrtoides > Lepidocyrtoides sp. E14. The sequence goes on from JAHZMZ010004577.1 coordinate 13,368, forward strand.
TATGATTTTTTGTAGGTTGTTGTACCTCCAAATATATACAAAGTATGTACATACCCAATTCTTTGCCAAAGTATTTTATACGATTTTCTTAATACAGTCAAACATCTATGCATAGAGAAATTTATAGGTTTGCAGTGAAACACTAATAACTTGAAAAGTTTTCTGGGAATAGGGAAACATCTTAAATCTATAAGCAATTCATACATACACCTTTGTCGAGATATATGCGTAGATGCTCATCTATAATGCTTTAGTATAGCGCTGTGAATTTGGAGAGAAAAATACTTTCATATCTCACTTCAAAGTGTTCAACTACTCACAGGGGAAATCGAAATGCATTTTTATTCACCACGGGGGTATCAGAGGCAGGAGGTGACAGTGTCGTGGCAAAACCTTGAATGCTGAATATTTTACTTACGTGAAATATGAAATTCGCTGTACAGCAATGCAACACATACACACACTTAACTGTGCAACGGATGAGGACGACAACATGCCTTTGAATATTGTGCAAATGTCTACCTATGTACTAGAGACTAGACCAGCTCTATAAATATTCTTGTCGTGTGGCAAGCCAAACAACCTATGAATCATACATGCTATGCAAAACCCAAAGCAGTACCAAAAAACAAGAAAATGTGTTTTCAAAGTGATGGCTACATACTTAATTCAAGATGATTACTATCGCAAACTATTGCAGGTGCATGCTTTTCCCATTTTCATCTTGCATAGGTATCAGCATTTAATTTGTTATGTGTCAACATTGAGAAGCTCGAAAAGTAGCTGACTGACATATTCACTACAGCCAATTATACTCGTTGACCTAATATGTTTAGCTGATTGACAGAATAATTGTTATCATTACCGATGTGTTTATTGATGTACATATTTTGTCTGCTGGAAATGGCTGAAATGGAAAAAGATTGGACTGGATAAGTCTAGACGTTCAATAAACCTTTGATTTGAAAAACAAATTTAAATCTTTTTACAGCCCTTTCTCTGCACAATCTAAATAAATTTGTAGGGTGAGAGAAGATCAAAGATTGCTTTGTACAACTTCAAAGTGCACTTTTATGATGAATTTGTAATACAGCTCGTAAGCTCGTTGTACTTTTGGTACAATACGTAACCTTGTAGGGAGAAACATAACTGATGAAAAATCAATTTTTCAACAGTTGCTTATAGAACAAGTTTTGACGGCTTTCTAAGCTCTAGTCTTTTTATACAGCTTGTCAAACCGCATTGCGAATTATGTCGTTGTTGCAACATCTAATCAACAACAGCACAATTGAAGTGCCTGTCTGCGCGCTGCGTAAACGGCAGTTGCACATTTAAACATAAAGTCATACACAGTTTTCTCCTACAACTCATTTGCATATTATTTAGCATGACTTACCATCCTTCTACATTCAAGTCAAGTATAAATATCAGTAATCAAGGGAGACAATGACAAAAGTGAGCCAAATAGACTATACTATACTACTGCTTCAATAGTTTGACAAGACTTGTTACCACCACATGCATGCATCATTCAATTTATATTTTTTTGCAATTTGCTTTTGCTTTACTACCAGTACACATTCTTTTGATACACACACACACTAGGCTTTAAGTGGTTCTTTACAATATTAGCACAAGTGCTCTTGAATTTCAAAGGCAATGACGATGGGTACAATAATATATCTGCAAAAAAACACTAGAACATGATGCACATTTAAATGAAAAGGATTTCCTTTGTAAAGAAACACTGTAAACATCATCATCGCTAGAATGCATATATATCAACACCAAAACACACACACTTAAAAATGTAGTACAGTGCTGCTTCAAGTACACTTTTTTTGCGAAAAAGGAGTCTTTCCCTACATTTTGCAAACTTCAACTTTATTTTGAAACAACACTTTTGTACACACTGTTATCATCATCAAAGTACTTGTGTGATTCACGCATGAATTTCCTATGCACAAAGTACTCATTGAAAAGATGTTTGTGTGTTTTATGTAAATTGTAGTGCGTTTTGAATTGGAATGAAAATGTTGTGTATGCAAACATGTACGTATTATAGATGCATACATATACACCGCAGTAATAAACATCTAAGATTCATAAACACAATAATCATACGCTGTTGTTGTAAATATGTAAGGAAGTAGTTTTATTATGAGCCTACTTTCTCTCCTTTTCTTCTCACAGCATGTTTCGTAATGCCAAATAAAACAATAAAGTCACATTTTAGATAGCCGAAACCAACAACAGTCAACCAGCACGTCGCCACAGTTTTTGCTATCTTGCAGTTACACCTACCCTTCATGCTTCTGCTTTCTCTTGTTGAGTTTGAGTTTCAGACAAACATATTAACAGAGTAGCACCACCACAACTGGGAATATGCTTAGAATTGCAACTCATGTACCTTTATTGTACCACATGACTTTTAATGCATATGAGTTTCTTCACCATCATCACACTTTGTAAAATACCTATGCATTGTTTTTATTTCTTCCTGCAAGTGTGTATTTACAAGTTAAGAAAAACTTGTTATAAAGGAGAATAAAGTTATCATATTATACTTTCTTGCTACAGTTTTATCGATCTTTTTTTCTCTCTCGTTTTTACACCTGGATGGTTTCACCGGAATACGATGTGAAATAAAACCCATTTTTAGTCTTGTTTTCACATCACAAGTTTCACAAGTTTACCTTTAAAATGCACACATGCATGATAAAAATTTGTTCTACATTTTTTTATTATTCATTGTAGTATGACATTTTCTATATTGGTTTAACTGCTGTGAAAATACTAGATAGTACTTTTGTTACAAATGAAGACGACCTACAACCAACTGGAAAATAAATATAATTTCATCCGCATGTTTGACTGTCTATTACCTACACAAGCGTTAAAGAAAAACATGAAATATTTTACTAGTTTACTCTCTCTCTCTCTCTCTGCAAAATCAGCATACAGAAAGCAGTAAACGCACTGAGCCAGTTAAATCTGCATATTATATGACCTCAGTTGTACGAGTTACAAAGCTTTGTAAGGGGATAGGGGAATAATATTGGAAAAAGACAAATAGGTAGGAATAAACAGGGAAAAGAAAAATATTGTAATGAATCTTTTTACAGGTTTGAATATTTCATGAAATGAATTTCTTACGTTTCACAACTTTTTTTCTTACTTTTCTTCTGACATCAAAATGTATTTCTCGTGTTTTATACACACCATTAGCACTGACTGCGCGAGAACTTTAACAAACTGAAAGACTAACTTTTTCATTTTCGCGGAATCGGAAATATGAATAAAAATTTTCAAAGAAAATGGAAGGAAACATTGCATCACTCTGTAAAGTAAATTATATCCGGGAAAAAAATAAGTACCTATGCATATTGGCTTTACAAAAATGAGAAAAACAAAGCATAAATTATTGGAATTCATATGTTAAGTTCGGATAGTTCCCTGATAGTAATTCTGAAGGTACTACGCATGTTTGTTAAAAAAAACAAGCAAAAGTGAAAGTCCATATTCAGCACTTGGAAAAAAGTTTGAAACAGCACAGGATTCAGGAAACAGGAAAATGAGAGAGACAACCAGAGTTTGAATCCCTGTCGTTCCAACATAA
>JAHZMZ010004578.1:0-10462 GCA_027743805.1 Lepidocyrtoides sp. E14
CATCCAAGCATTTACGCCACAGCCTCGTGATAGTATTCAATTCAATTTTTTGTCTTGAGAAAAAGAGTCGGAGAATGACATCTTTTCAGACTCATCATCATCTACCACATAAATGACCATTATGTTATGATTTGCTTCATTACCTTTAATGTGTTTACGATTAAACCTGTCCCTTCCAATCTAAAAGCAATTTATTCTTTAATATTGAACCAAGTGGAGCAAATAAGCAATCATAATACTACATGTTTGCAATTGCCATTAATTTACCTACACATACGTATACATTTTTTCTGATTATATGACAGTTTCTTCATAGTGGTGGCGTAAAAAACGGCAAATTTCGGAATGATTTTTCATGATCATTATACAGTATTTCTGTAATACTTTTAAAATAATTTATTTTCACTTCATTTTATGCTCAATCTGTTGCGCATTATGTCAATAAAATCAGTTACAGAAAAATCTTACACGTAAATAATATTTTTCTAATGTACTGCTGCTTCAAGTTTGACATGCTGTTAATTTCAAGTGGTAAAGGTAACAATATGCCGTTCACTAAGCCAAAAAAGCTCAGCTAGCTATAGACAGGAATATATATTTTGTGCTATATATAATCCATCAAGTTATGTAATTCATTCACTTTGCACCACTACCACAAAGTCTCATGAGAAAATGCCATGTCAGATTTTTTTTTATTAATAGGAATGTAATCGTCTGTGGGCGTACTCGTACGTCTGTTGTTGAACAAAGAAAAGAGTAAAAAGCTAATTGGAGGGGATAATAGAAAAGAATTGGACAGAGAGTGTCAATCGCGTGTTTTGTAACGACTTCCCCTCCATTCCATACTGCACACTGTTATAGTATGTGCAGTTAAATGTGAATTCCATCCCAGAAACATTGACCTTTACACACTTTAGGTTCAAGTTTACAAGATGTATTATTAAGAAAGAAGCAAGGAAATGATTTTTTATTATTATTATTTACTCGAAAATTATTAACAGGTACTTTGGTAGACACGACCATAGTGAAAGTGAGTAGAGTAGCTAATCCGAAAAGGAATGTGATAGCGGAGACCAAGATAATGATGACAAGTAGCAATGTTGACGATCCCGGAGGTGGCGGTGGTGGCTTTGGGGATATTACACCAGGAGGAACGAAAAAAAGAGCAAGTAGTGTTGATGGTGCTGATGGTAGTAGATTGGATTTAAATCTTTCAACTTCAACTCTCCGCCCAATGGAAGAAGAAGAAGACGATGGTGTTGGGGAAACGGATCGAGAAACTTGGTCTCAAGGTTTGGATTTCCTTCTCTCCATTATTGGATTTGCTGTGGATCTTGCAAATGTATGGAGATTCCCTTACTTTTGTTATAAAAATGGAGGCGGTAAGTTGCAAACTTTGCATTATTACGACCTATTCCCTTTAAATTTAGAAGGGAAATAAGATAATAAAAATGAAATTATTGGATGGATCTTCTTGTCTGTTTACTAATTTTTTAAATGCAAAATTGCTGATTTAAAAAATATTAAATCTATTTATTTATTCATTTTCAAATATTTTTTAATAGGCGTTGGCTACTGTGCAGTCTGCGTGTCGTACTTTGTCTCCTTCTATTACAATACCATAATGGGCTGGTCACTCCACTTTACCATCAGTTCCCTATCATCTTCCCCTCTTCCTTGGACTAGTTGTAACAACACTTGGAATACAAAGCAATGCTACAGCAAAGAGTGGAGTGAGAATGAGGATAACAAACTTGAGTATGAGGATTATGGAATCAATATAACATCTACAATGATACCAGAGCCTGGAGGGGCTGAGGAGTGGAGCATAAATGGAAATTTGTCAAGGTCTCAAGAAACCCCAAAAAATGTTCGCCCTAAAAATGCTACCTCACCTGCCAGCGAGTACTTTAGGTAAAAAATAAAGAATAAACTTTGTGCTGTTTTTCCTCCTACTTACTTCATTTGATATGTTGTCAAATTTTGAAGATTACTTGAAAGAGTAGACGCTCAGTAATTTAAAACTGGAGCAAAATGTTTTTGCTTTAGAAAGGCTGTGTATTTTGTAGCCAAATTAGGGAAAGATGATCGAGTAGTAAAAACGACGTATGCTTTTTAAAACTGAGCTAGAAGGAAGTGGGCTAGCTAGATTATTTCCTTCTAAGCAATCGAAGAAGCGGATATCGATGTCATCGTGCACTGGATGTCTACTTTTATCACATTACTTGAAGTCCTTGACTCTCTCCAACTTTTTGGTGATGAGAACAATAGCAAAATTGGAATGCCATCTTGCCAAACAAAACGGAGGAATTGAATAAGAAATTTAATCATGGCAGAAAGTTACTTAACAAAAATTTATTTTAAAGACTTTGTCTAAGATTTTTTTTTGCTGCATCCTGTCAACAAGTTTTGAGCACATGTCTGGCATTTTTATAGTTAGCAGTATCATGCTATATGAAGTCAGTAGAGATAATCCATTTATATATTGAAGTAGAATGTGTAGATAGGCAGGTATAGTATATTATTATCCTTTAATGGAAACATACAAACATCATTTTACAATTTAAGTCGGTGAGATCGGTTGCATTGTTGTCTGTCGAAAAAAGGAAATTAAATTATGCTTCTTTCTTGTATTTGATGCTGCACGCTGCTGGGATTTGTAGAAACTGTGTGTTGGAAATGGGGGGACATGATATTGACAACTTGGGTTCTCCCAAAATAGATCTCTTAGTGTGCCTGGCAGTGATCTACTGCCTTTTATACATAATCTTGTTTCGGGGTATACGAAGCACTGGAAAAGTTGTTTATGTGACTGCCTTGCTCCCTTACCTTGTCATGTTAATTTTACTGATAAGAGGGGTAATGTTGGAAGGAGCTGTGGATGGGATCTACTACTATTTAGTTCCAAACATGACCAAATTATGGGAGATTGGGGTATAAAAAAAGTTTCTGACTTTTTATGATTTTAAAATGTTTACACGAAAATGAGGAGAAAATTTATAATAAATTCATTTTTTTACGTAGGTCTGGAGTGATGCAGCCAAACAAATATTTTTCTCCTCTGGAGCTGGTTTCGGTGTCCATCTCACTTATGCTAGTTATAACAACTTTCACAATAATTGTTACAGGTACCGCCCATAGTAAAAAAATGAGTGACATGATGATATACTGCGCTTGTAACTAGATCAGCACTTTCTTCTTTCACGTGTTCTATCCTTTTTTTTCTGTAGAGAAAGTATGTAACATAATACTCTTGTTGTCTTTTTCTGTCCAAAACAGAGATTGTATAGTCACATCATGTGTCAACTGCTTCACCAGCATTTTCTCGGGTTTTGTCATCTTCACTTTCCTGGGTTCAATGGCTCACAGACAAGGACGACCAATTGAAGAGGTTGTCAACGTTGGTATGAAAATCACTGGTTGACCTTGAAAAAAAATCATGAAAAAAGACTCTTAAAAACATGCATATTATTTGTGTGTAAACCTATTTTACCTTTTTGTATGTAGGTCCCGGCCTCGTTTTTGAAGTTTATCCTGAAGCAGTAGGTACTTTACCAGGCGCCAATTTCTGGTCCCTTTTATTCTTCATCATGCTAATCATGTTGGGAATTGACAGCGCTGTAAGCTAAATAACTTATTAACGAGCTCCATAATAATTTTGCATACTCAGTCAGTCAAACGCTTTTAGTTTCGTTTGAACTTTATCTCATTTGAAATTATAATGTTGTGTGTTGTTGGACAACCAGACCAGACGAAGCCAATAAAATGTATGTCTGCATTTTTTTTTCAAATGTGTTTTAGATGGGCGGCCTGGAATGTGTCATTACGGGAATCACAGATGAATTCAAAACCTTTTTCAAGAGAAAGAAACATGGAAGGGAGTGTTTCATGTTTTTCTGTGTGCTCATTTCCTTTCTCATCGGCATTATTAATGTCACTAGGGTAAGTTGACTTTGATCACTTGACTCCCTATTAAACCAAAAGTCTGTCAGCATTTCCAGGAATGTTGTCGCTTGTCAATGATGAAAAAGAGATTTTTTAATCCTGACCTCGTTTGACATTGAAATCTAATTCCAATTCTAGATATTTTACTGCATTTCGTATATAAACGAGTAGGTAGTTTATTTTATACTGCTTGTGGTGTGGTGGTATTATTACCAATGCCGCTTATCTGATGATGATGATGATGATGATGATGATGATAGTGGCTTGCGGCACCGAAATATATATTATCTTGTTTGTTTGCTTGCTAGGGTGGCATGTACACATTCACCTTTTTAGATACGTACGCGGCAGGCAGCTCCCTTCTCTTGTCCGTACTTCTTGAACTACTAGCGGTCTCCTGGGTTTATGGTAAGTTGATGACTTTCTCTTTCTCCATGCGGCTTGGTGAAAGCCACATCAAATGCCAGCCAACACTTATACTACAATTCCGTTTTCGTTGCTGAGATAGCAAATACATTGATGTAAATTAGGCAGCCGTTTATTCAGGTATGAAATTAAAACGCTACTTTCACTTCCAGGTCTGGACCAACTTTGTAAGGATGCAGAGGCCATGTTGGGTTTTGCGCCGGGACTTTATTGGAGAATTTGTTGGAAATTTATCAGCCCATTACTCATCTCGGTATACATAATAATAATTAGTTGATGCAAATTGTTCGAGGTTCTGAATTGTTAGATTGTGCTCCTTTATTTTATAAAAAATAAATTCCAGACAATCATCATCCTTGATCTGTGCACAGCAGGTGAATTGACTCATGAAGATTACAGGTATCCTGATTGGGCTCAAATATTTGGATATATATTCACCTTCATTCCAATCACACTTGTACCAATTGTCGGATTCATTGAATTTATGAAATATCCGGGCGATTGCAAAACTGTAAGTATTCACACGCTCACTCTGGCTTTGTTAATTTACGTAGGTAATTGTAATATTTTTTTTATTTCTGTGCTCTGCAGAAATTAGCCTACTCCATTACACCAGTTAGTGAACATGCAGCAATTAGAGAAGGTGGACGCATTAGAAGAATGCACTCGTCACATTGGTCATATTTTCGATGGCGTAAATAAGGGAAACTGATTACGGAAAAGTAAACAATCTGTACTACGATCCATTATTACAGTATTTTACTAAAAGGAAACAATGTCGGTGTGGTCCTGTTCTGGTCACTCATGCAGTCTTGTGTACTGTGTGTAAAAATTGGATTGAAAAGATGAACCCCTTGAAAAAAATGCATTATTTGCTCCGAAACCACCACCGGTCAAAAACATAAAGCCACATTGCCACACAGGTACATATAGGCTTGCTTGGGAAAAGAATTGGGGTGACGTGAGAAGAGAAAGTATTTGCTGCTATTATTGCACTGTTACTGTTCCACTGGTTTGGCTTTTAATGCGAATAATGCTTTCACTCACTCGCAAGTCAAAAAAAATGCAAGGCAGCTCTTAATAATTTTAAGGTTTAAAAGTAAGCAAAAAAAATTATCGAAAATCAGAAGTTAATTAACCGCACTAATTACATATAGCAATTCACAATGCCGCACTAAATTATATACTTAACTATAATGAAAATTAAAAAAATACTGTATCTGATACAAAAAAAATCTCTGATTTGAAAATGTCAGAGAGATAGTTAACTACCAAGCCTGCTGCACTATCACACAAAAAAATAGATTTACTTTGAGAAGGAAAGTGCAAATTGTAGACTGTTCTTGAAGTTGTCACAAAAATCAATGCCGCTATATACACATTGAGCATTAATATTAAGTAAAAATATTATCAAAATTTTACTACTGTTTGCAGTAATTGCCAAAGTACATACTATAACAGTTTGCGCGAGCATAATATATTATTCCAGAGCTTTTAAATGCTTCTTCCATCATCATCATCCATACATAAAGTATTACTTTGCATTATGTTTAAAAGTATATATTAGCTTTGAAGCTAATTTTTAAGCCGTGTTATGATTACGTTATTGACAAGTAAAGTATAGAAAACAGAAAAAATATTTGTTAAATGAAAGTTCGAAAAAATATTTATAATGAACAATATGTTATGATTTTTAACTGCTGCCTATTTACAAAGAGTTACTTATTCATGAAGATAAAAATGACATTTTTCGAGTGAGCGTTGATCGTTTACTTCGATTTATAGCTTATGTTAAAGTGCTAATAATGAGATATACGATTGTTATTATTATTATTAGATAGATAGATTACCATATTGAAATTAAAATACAAAACTCTTAAAGTGAAATATTATTATGAAATTGAGAATCTTCTAGTAAAGTAAGCTAGTAAAAATCGATCGCTGATACATACATACAGATACCTACTACCTGGTAATATGACATCGTGTGCTACATTTATTGATAATAATAATAAATTATAAGTATGATGAAAAATACAACATTGAAGCATTTATTAGAATAACTATACTATTAGAAATTATGAATATTAAGGGATGAAATTAGATTTGTAAAAATGGAGGAGTTCAATAGTTGACAGTCAAATAGCCAACTTTTACTCTAAAAATATAGTTAAAGTTAAAATTTTAATTTTTAAAAAATCATGCCTTCGAAAGGTTAAATCGATGATGACTCCATCATCATCACATCAAAGTCTATTATCAGGTTTAAAAGATCTTGTGCATGTAAAAAGCAAAACGCTAACGATTCATCGTTGTTTTAATAATTACTACTACTATGAGTACTATGCATAATATGAATCCCTAAAGTACGTAGCAAATGGTAGAAAAAAAACAAACATGGAGCAACGAATTCACTGTAGTAAAAAAAACACTTGACAAAGTCTCTGAACTGTAGTTTACAGCATTAGAAAATTTAAAAGCTGTACAGATTGACTTAATCCCATTTCATTTACCCAAATACAACGCTTTTCTCAAAATCACATTACCTAAACTAACAAAAGCAGCTATAATTAAGTAAAAAACAGCTAGTTCAACATTCTGTACTTATGATTTAATTTAGACTATCTATCATGTTAAATTAATAACCAAAGCCAGAATATTCATACCAATGCATTTATTTACTGGTTGCATTAGGTTTACATAAAAACTAGTATACTAAACCAATTCCTTGTACAAGTAACTCTGAAATTAAAAAATATCTAATGATAAATTTTAACAGGAAGAGCAAAATATACGATTATTATAATATATTACTATCATGTAAACTTAATAGCTTTATTTGCCTCTATCATCAATTTTAAAACACAAGTGAAACGAATGCACGATAATGGACCTTTAATATACCAACTGCTGCCATTTATTCAATTTTTCTCTATTCAATCCCACTTGATACCATGTTGAAATGACAAATTACATGAGCAACTGAATATATGACAGTTGGTAGTAACAGGTCGAATAGTGCAAAAAGCATGCGTTGTATACTCAATCCAATGCATATAACCATTTTGCATTCTGAAGTGCATGCTCTATTCGTCCTGTAAATTTTACTTAAATAAATTCATTCACTAGTTACTCGAATATATTTCTAGTCTAGTAGTAGTATGTTTATGCACAAATCTTCCTTTATTGAAATGATCTTTTATTTTTTATTGTTATATGAGCTGTTTATGTGTAATAATATCTTATTTACGGAATAAAATTAAGAATAAAATCACTACTTATTTCCATACAATGTAATAGTGTAAAAAAAATAACTCTAGAGCCGACTACTTTCCATATTATTTGTGCTTTTGTGCACTGCATGCAACAAAAAGGATAATGCATTATAACAACAGCATCTACTTCACCAATTGAAATTCAGTATTAATTTAATATTTTTTACAATTTACTTGAGAAGATACAAACAATTTATCATAAAAGAATTATTAAAACTACATAAATTATGTAGAAACGAAAACTTGGAGGAAACAAGTCAGTTAATGAATCATACGTCATAAACTACTTTCTGGTTTTTGTGACTAATTACTTATTAAAGCATATTACACAAACAATAAAAATTCTTCACACACATATTGTAAAAACGGCTAGTTCTAAGATGCATCAACTTTGACTTGTGGTGACAACATGGACAAGTATTTAAAATTAAAAGAAAAAAAAATAACAGTAGTAATATTTATTCCGTTGTGTTGTAGATATACAGCCCGTGCCCATGAGAATTTTAATTAGAACATTGATCACAGTTCTTCAATTATTTCATATCGCTTAATAAACTCTTCGTACTGAATAGTCGCCTTTTTATAGTACTCGTCCAGCACCTCATCGTTTTCCGAATTGGATGGAGTTCCAAACAGGCATTTAGCTGACTTTGCATCTTTAGGTTTCTCATCTACCGTAGTCTCTTCAAACATGAGCTTCGTCACATGGCGCCTTTTAACATCACTAGAGTGGCAATCCGCGTTGTTATCCGTATCCGGAGAAGATAAGGGGGACAGGGCACGCTTTCGAACCTCGAGAGAATTGTTGTCAGATGTTAACAGCTTATTTTCAGGTGTCTTCAAAGTCAACATGCACGTCCTTTCATTCTCTTTTATGTCTTCTCGACCCGGGCTTACATTATCACAGTGACCTTGATGAAGATTCTGCGGACGTTTAAAATCTTGACCCTCCCCCACATTACGACCACCGGCTGCTTCGAGTAAATGACCGCTCATCATGAGTTTCCGAGTGTATTTACACAAACTCGTAATACCCCGTCTGCAAAAAAATATCAGAAATAAAACAAGGAATATTATCCAAACAATGAACAAGTTATGAATACGCGTTTTCAGCATCACAATACAATAATTACATGGTTCAAAATTTAACACGGTGAATTTAATTTAAATAAAAAATACTTACACTTGACTCAACGTGCTTTGAATATCAGCACCAGAAGATGAGGGATGACAGTTAACTAATTAATTAATCCTTGACTAACTTACAATAACAATTAGCGTACCCTGTCACCGATTTACCCGCACGCGGACTACTCGAACTTGCACTGCCTTAACTAATGTAAACGGATTTCGAATAGAAATTAAGCAGCACATGGACAGCCTTTTAAAAATTCTCGCAGCCAGATCGCTTTAAGGTAACCTTTGCACTGGACTGTTGAGTAAGCAGTCAACCCAAACACGAAAATTATTACAAATTTGAAATAAAAATGGAAAACCGCGTTTTCATGTTCCACAAATTTGAAATGACAGTCTTAGAATGAATTTTTCACTGAAAAAATTAAAAACTGATAAGGTCAAAGTTTACTCAGCTCTAAACAATGCAAAAAAATGCAAACTCGAAAAAAAACACTGAACACTGATAGTTTCAAGAGTTTGCCACACTGAGGAACGACATGCAACTGACTGGCACACGAAGACAGCAAAGAGCAAAAGTGGCTTCCTGGAATGTGGAACGGATTGCGTTCGGTAAAAACGTGCAACGAAAAAAAAATGGACCAACGGCTACACCTTTTCGAATTTTCAGTAAAGCCAGTAGTACATTTTGGAAATTTGAACTGAATAATGCTCAAATGTGTTTGTTTCCAGAATGAATGAACTGTAATTTTGTTCTGCAGGTCAACGGAAGTTGAATGAAGTTACGTAATCTCTTGAATGCCTTGGCTGCGGTCAGGCAGAAATTTATGGAAATTGGAAATCAGCAACATGCATTCTTCAGACTGGAAGTTGAAATCCAACTGTTGGACCAAAGGCAAAAGGTGTTAGTGATGATGTTTCTGTTGATGTTTGAAAATAAATAAAAAATTGATTAAATAGGCATCAAATATCATCTGTTGTTTGTGTTCAAAGATAAAATTTTAAAAATGAAAGTAAAATACCAAAACAGGCTGCCGTTGAAGGTCATTAGGTGCATGTGCACTTGAATTAACTGATCTGGATTCTGGAACACTTCAGACGTCCACTGTCCTCCGTCCTGCCCTGTCAGTCAGTGGTAACGTACAAAGTTGAATAACCTACAGGGTCATTGGCCAAATCAGCAATGTACTGCTGTTCCTCACTGGTCACCTGATTCGATTTCGATTCAATCAAAATGGTAATTTAATTGAGCTGGAACTGGACTGGAACTAGAACTAGCAGGGAGAGAGAAACAATGAAGAGTGAAAAAAAGACTCGACTGCACTGTGGCTATCGGAAGAAAAAGCGTTGTTTTGTTGTTGTTTTTATGAACGCTCATTTGCATTGTGCATGAAATTATGAAGCACGCATGATAAAATGCATCTACGCATCTTCCGCATGGTCTTGTTTTCCCGGCAAGTAATTCCCGCCAACCACGCATTTCATCTGATTCGTTGCGCATACATTCTTATTCCACCCACACTTACTAGCTGATTGTGTGATAATGTAATCCATGCTTTATCTTTTGTCGTTTAAATGCGTTTCTTCCAAGTTCCATGTCGTTAAAAGCAAACGCGCTCTCACAGTTTTTCGCAATTTTCAGTGCTGCTAGCTAACGAATTCGAAGTTCGAACCCGAAATTA
>JAHZMZ010004579.1:0-13614 GCA_027743805.1 Lepidocyrtoides sp. E14
CTTTTGCTGATAGGAGATGAGATGCAACGACAGCAGCATCAGAAAACAGCTTTTGCATTTACATTACATCAACTCACTGATCTTGTTGTCTTGTCTCTTTTCTTACCCTCTTCTCTAGTACTCCTGAAACCGATGTAGGAAAAACGAAGTGGATTTGTAAAGTGTGGAGTGGTTGTAGTGGTGAAGGTGGTGGTGGTGGTGTTCTTATCTAAGCACACATAAATGGATTGATGTATATTTGTAACAATGGTAAACCACCGCTTCTACTGCATCTATCTCTGGTAATAACAATAGCTCATCTGCTGGCTCTGACCACCCAAAAGAAAAACGCTGTGCAAAATGATTCAATCTTGTATGCCAACATGTAGTCTAGTGTTATTCCACTTGACATCTTTTAAATCCTTTCAATGAACTGCGGTACAAGACAATGACACCTTTCATAGTAGCATCATCCATATCATGCCAGCCAGCTCACAACCAGTGAAAAAAATAATCGAGTCAACAAGATAAGCAAATTGCACAAAGGAAGGCGAAAAAAAAGTCAAGTAGATGATAGAGTGGAATACTAAGAATGCAGAGCAGATGATGACTCCCGTGTTTCTTTATTTTTGTCGTTGTGAAAAGAAGAAAGTGCAACAAGATTGAATCAAGATAAATGGTCGGAACAATTTTCTTTCTGCATGCCATTATCATACGTACAACTTGCCAGGACTATCATCATCATCATCATCAAGTAGACAAGGCAGCAGCAGCCAATATATTACATTGTGTCAGTAGTCAGCATTTGTTGTACTTCCATTACCGGCTGCCGCAACAACACACTCAGTTTTTTTCTATGATACGGGCATGATGATGATCAAAAAGAATGAAGAATGGCACAGTCTTTTACTTTCGAGTGAGCTTTTTCAATATGTTTGCTACCGCACACTGGTTTCTATTTTTTCTTTCCTTTCTGTGATGCAGTTGTTTCTGTGGTGGTGCATACTGCATCTTTTTTTCTGTGCGACAAAAGTAATAGAGAAGTAGTGGCGGTGGTAATGATAAACTTGTATGCAAACAGACATAATAAAAAAATAACAAGCAGAAAGTTTATATGCAGTAGTAGTAGTAGTATCCAATCCAATACTTAAAATTTTCTCGTGTAAATGCACATATTTACAACAAGTCAGTTAATGCACTTGTACGTTTCTGCTTTTTTTCCTGCACCATATTTTTTTTCTAGAAAAAAAAGATGAAAGAGAGAAAGATGGAAATAAATGATGATTTCTGAATGAGTTTGTTACGTGAAGAGAGCACTTCTCTCTCCCTTTACAAAATACAAAGTGTGCTGCATTTGTGTGTAAAGTTGTAGTAGCAAAAAGCAAGCTAGAAAATGTACAAAAGGGAGAAAAAGAATTAAGAGGAAGGAAGAATCTAGAGAGAGAGAGAGAGGGGATCCAAAAATATATGCCTACGCACACCCACAGCATATTATTATGACTATTCCCTCTCTATCCCTATACTTTTCCCATTCGGGTTAGTACGGAAAGGAAACCCTAGAAAATGAGAGAGAAGAAGTAAAACTAGTACTGAGGGCTGCTGTTGCTACTAGCTGATGATTATATTATGACGATGGCTTGATACAACACACTCCTTTACCTAGAACAACAACACCATCGGCAACATTGCTTATTCGCTACCGTCGTAAATAAGGGAATATTTTCTCTTGTGTAATACTACACAACTGTGCAAAGTTCTGTTGATACATTGCATGTAAATAGGACCATCATAATGACAATAATAAATAAATAAATTGTGGAAAACGACAAATGCATTTCTCTCTGGATTTCTGGTTTGAGTTGAAGAAACACATGATTACTACTACTCAAGTATTATGTTGACTATGTCCATACATCTTTATGGAGTCATAAATGACTTTCCTTCCGTTTTTCCTTTCTAGACCAGTGTTTCATCAGCGTTTCATGCAATATGCTTATTAGAGACATCATCACTCAGCAAATGCACACATGTACAAATGCAAGCATGCAAGATTATACAATTTAGTTAGGTTTCCCAAAGGACAAGCTAGGTCAAACCCGTAAAAACTGCGCATTGCACATCATGATGGTGATCATCATCATCATCATCAGGGAAAAGCCATTTACTTTAGTGGATGCACCATCTCATCATCATCATCATCATCATCATGCATCCCATGCTCATTAATACCTAGATGCACATGCATCCCATCTCACATACATATTTCAGTCAGCATCAATAACGCTTTTCCAAGTCAAGCACAATTTTCCTTACGGTCAACAAGTCAGATTGTTCTTTGGTATTACCACCATTGCCTTTTCACATGATTGTTATGACTATAGATTTCCTTAGATAAATTCTAGCCAGCTTCTCCAACTTCCACTACCACCACCACCACTTCACTTTCTATGTACGTACACACGAAGTACTACTTATCCCATTTATCTTGGCTTGCTCTCTGTTCACTTTTGATAAATACGATGTGATGAGATGACGATAATAATTTCATCCTCAGTGTTCTGGTGAAAGGGTTTTGGGAGAAAAAAAGTGACGCCGAGTTTCTTATCAGCTGCTCCACTTGCATTTTCTCTTTGAGAATTACAGTAGGAGATACTTTTTTTATTTTATCCTGGCAAAAGAAACCTTACGAATGAAGTTCCAAGCCATAAAACAACGCAAAAAAACTGCGTTATGCAGGCATGCATGCATATTATATGGGTAAATGAAATAATGCATATAAAAATCCTTTCAAATGACTTATTATATCGTTTTCTACAGTATTTACCTAAACATATAACATGCAAACATGAATAATGGGAGGAAGAAGAGGAAAAAAATGAGAAAGTGGAACAATGTACTACGTGTCCTTTTTGGCAAACTGCATTTTTCTCATTTCGAATTCGCAAGGGTATTCGGGTAATCTTGTATGTGAATAATGGAGTGGACTTGGACTACGTGGAGCCGGAGCCAGGAGTGTGACAGTGCGCTCAGAAAGTAAACCACAACCAAGGACATTATATACAAAAAAAGGCCATGATGCCAGCTGGTCAGGCCAGGCCAAGCCGCCAATTCAAAGTTCACTTCTTTTTGTGCAAAAATACATACATACATACATGCATTTTTATTGCTTTAATGTACTGGCACTGGCACCATTTTTACCACTTCAACAAAAGAAGCTTTATTATTTAAAAAAATAAAAATAATAATAAAGTCATGTTAGCGGTCATTTATTGCTGATAGCGATGCTGCAGGATTATTTATTTGAATTTGGTTTCTGTTTAAGGTCCTTCCGATTTCCACAAGAAAGGAAACAAAAAGCCGCAGGTCAGCAGTCACCACTTATTTGTAGACGTAATGAAAAACCATAAGGATGAAAGCAAAGCACCCGCATTTGAGAACTTATTCTACAAAAAATATTTTTTTAACCTTCTAAAAATATACTCGTATAGTAGGTAGTTTCTCCATTAAGCGTTTTCCCGCATGAAAATTCTGTTTTTCTTTGCCACCCATATGCATACCACTTTGGTTTGTCTATGTGTACCGTACAATTATTGTAGTGTTTTGTGGTAGTGTAGTATGTGTTTGGTTTAAGCATGGTAGTGACTCTGACCTAAATTTACTGTTTACAAAAGCATGACATTTAATGAGTTGCTGCTTTCCCCTCGAGCTCCACCTGTGCACTTTCCATCGATAAACCTTACTCTTTGCAAACACTTCTCTTACTCTACATTACACATTCCAAGGTACTTTTTGGTGTTATTGCTCTCGGCTGAAAAAAAAACAGAAAGGAACTTGATTATGGAATGATGTGAATGAAAATTCAGTATATTTTCTCGCTTCACCGGCAACTGCCATTTAGATTTTTATCCAAGGGAAAAAATGCCCATTATTTTTGCCTTTTCTTGATTTACAACTATTGAACATTGTTCCTTTTCCCATTTACTACATAACTTTCGTAAAATTTAATTGATATTTCAATGCAAACAGTGTTTTTCTCGTATTGTAGTTCCTTTCATTACTTTTTCTACCCTCTGTTTTTAGAATTTTCGGAAGGGAATTCCACTCACAAGGATAATATTTCATTGAATTCACCACTCTCTTCATTTACATCTTTTCATTTTCACATGTTTTTATCCGTTTGCTGTTTGTTGCACCATCATAACCAAAAGTAAAGTGAACTTTTCAATTACTGGTTTCCCTTTCCAGGAAAGAGAAACTTGAGATCTGTATAGTTAACTAAGTATACCATGCGTTTCGCAATGACCTGGTAAATACACATATAAAAATTAGTATGAGTGTATAGTAAGTCGTATGTACACAGGAAAATATAAAATGAGCCAAGCATCGAACGGAAAGTAATAAAGAAAGTTTTTAATAAGAAATTAGAGCTTCTCTTTGGGATTATGTACTTATGGGAATTAGAAAACTTCATTAGGGGAAAAAGGGTAAAGCTGATAAAAAAAAGTGTTTCTGTTCCTGTTCACATGCACGAAAACGAAACGAGGACGATAATCATGTTAGGGTTACTCAAGATAGAAAATTGGTAAATGCGATACTGTGTAAAGTTGATTATGTCGCTTTCAGTTTGAAAACCGCTAAACTCAAAGCTAGTAGCTTAGGTGTACTATATACACGGCTGTATCAGCAGTTTGCATTCAAATGATAAAATATTATGATTCTGAACGCTTGAGAGCCTTAAATGCCACTTGTCCTTGCAATATTACAGCTAAACTTGTGTGTGCGCATCTTTTTCCAGTACTGAAATCTGAAAGAAACAGTGAGCATCCAGCTAAAAGTAAGATCAGAAAGGGCACTGTAGATAAACTACAGCAGGCAGAAGAGCAAAGTCATCTTATGCTACTTTTCCGGAATAACGAATTACTTTTGCAGATTGTACCATCCTGCCATTACCAATTCCTATTTTAGTTTTTGAGCACCGACCGACGCGAGTTTCCTTTTGTCCTTGAAAAGGGAGAAACAATGATCTCTTTATTTTCCTAGAAGAAATTCATCACTGTTGTTGGTAGAGTTTTCCTCCTCTATTTTTCCCTCAATGCCTCCTCCAGATCTTCTAAACAGCAGCAGTGTCTTATTATTTCGGTTTGTTTGCCGAATCAAATTTTCTCCTTTTGGTTTGCCGAAAAACAATCGTCTACTTGCTTCTGCACACTCGTTGTTCGTTTTTCTTTCAAACGAGTATATTGCCAAAAAGGATTTAAATCGACAGGAAAAAAAATGCCTACAATTATTTTTCTTTTCTGCTTTTACGAATGTTAGTGAAGGAAGCTTGCTGAGTAAAAAAATGGTAGACAAGCAATGCCGAAAAAAATTCGCCTGTAGTACTATTTGCTTTGCCGCAGTGAGGAAATCGCAATGTGAAAAAATAACAAAGGTTTTCTTTTTCCATTTTATTAAATGCCTACCATACTGTTTGTCTGTCTGCATGGGCGGCTGATACAAGACTTATTTTTTTATACATTTTACATGAAATTCCAAAGAATCGAAAATGGGATTCGTCTGAATTTATGAATTTCTATTACCAATTTTCTTTCTGCTTACATATGTTTTTCAACAGCGTTATTGGCGGGTTTGTCTTGTAAATTTTGTCTTCTTTTTCACTGCAGGAGTATTATGATATTAAAGGTTGTTGACTGCTGAGAACTCCCAAAAGGCAATTTTTAACAAAAAAACGCGGTGTAAGTTCTTTTTGAACTTTTGACATGATGCAAATAAGCGTGTATATAGATAGACATGTGTATTTATCTGCTGGTTTCCAACTTCCTCCCGTGGTGAGAGGAAAATGAAAAAGGATAAAAATTGGCAAGTAGTTGTGGTAGAAGCAGTTTTTTATTGCGTAATCCCAATTTTACTACCAATATAATGGTACGCATTGTAATAAAATAACAATAGGAAGCTGCGTAAAGGCTTTGTAGAAAGAAAACCACAATTTCATTAAATTATTCGGATGTTCAAATTGAGAACAGGACACAGCAAGCAACAGCAGCACAATAACTTTGTTTGAATAATTTTTTTTCAGCTCAAAGGAATAAAGGAAAGTAAATTGGTTTGTGCTCTGTTCATTGGTTCTATTCTCACTTGCTGGTTGCTGCTGCAAGTTTTGAATTTTAAATGGAGGAAGGGAAAGAGAAAAGTTAGGCCAAATATATATAAATTTTTTTAGATCTTAATCAAAACGTATTCAAACTGAAACATAGTCTTTTCCACCGTTTTCGCAATAGACTACAATAAGTACTTGTACGCCATTTGTCCTTTTATGCTATAGTTCGGCTATAATTTAAAGGAAGATATTCACCTTTGATAGATTTGAACCACAGTGCCTAGCTAGTGCAGCAGCGAGATAGCTATAGCTACCATTCATAGGAGCACACGACTTTTCTGTATTTCTGGTTACTTGATATTGAAAGCTGAAGATTGAAATCTTCAAGATCCCACAGATCTCTATCCGTTTCATTCGTTCATTCATGAACAGTGCAATGATTAATATGAAAAGAAAACTTACTCAACTCAAACATGAGTAATTCATTCATATATTCATCCTCTAAAGAAAAGAAGAAAAAAATCTAATGCAATCATACCCTGCCCCCGGATCTATTCATATTATTACCACCAACTCTGAACTCTTCTTCATTTTCCAAAAAATGAACCAACAGTATACAAAGTCATTATCATAAATATTGAAAAATGTGAGCAAGAAATAACATTATTATTGCGTAAGATATGCGTATAGAAAAATCAAAAAAAAAGTTTTCTCGTTGTATTTTTTATATTGAGCTCACAGCGTGATCCCTCCGTTTACGTTTTTCCTTCTTTTCGTCTTCTACAGACGAGACCATCGAGAGAAGAAGCAGCAAGAGATGATTGCAGCAAGAAACAAGTTGCGGCATTCATTAGAGTAGTATTTGTACACATTACTAACACTACCTCCTCATTCGATTATCTTCTACAGATAATATTATAGCTGACATTACCACACAAATTATTACATCCGTTGACGGTATCTTTCCAAACTTGTACTGGTCGAAGTGCACATCTTTCTATTAAAGATTATCAACTCTCCTTAACTTGCTGGGTTTTATGTGTGGTTTGGTCTGGTCACTTAATTTTTCTAGCCATTTACCACCACCAGCACCAGTCATTTTCTACTGCATTATAATAATATAATTTACCACTTTTTTTGGCTAAGCACTGCTGTTTCTCTTGCAGTTATGTAGTACAGTAAGTTAATCATCAAGGGAGTGTCTTTTTCTTGGCAAAGAAGTGAGAAAAAAGGGAGCACACTAGAAAATTGTACATCGTATCAGCAAGAAGTAAGCTTACTAGACCAGCAGAGCAGCAGCGCAGTCCAAGAAAACTAATGTGAAGTGAAGAGAGAGAAACACGTTTAAAGATAATAAGGTTATTTCATTCCCACACCCACCCGACTAAACATTATTACAACTGCTGCTACACACATGCATGCATGTACATTTGCGCCACGGCCAGAAATTTACTCCCGTACTAACTTACCAGAGGCTCTTTAAAAAAATCTGACAATTGTACAGTACCC
Organism: Lepidocyrtoides sp. E14; assembly: GCA_027743805.1. Lineage (NCBI taxonomy): Eukaryota > Metazoa > Arthropoda > Collembola > Entomobryomorpha > Entomobryidae > Lepidocyrtoides > Lepidocyrtoides sp. E14. The sequence goes on from JAHZMZ010004579.1 coordinate 7,586, forward strand.
CTTGCCATATTATATTTTTCACAGTAATAACTCAAGCAGGGCGGCGGCGGCAGCAGTGGTGGAATTTAGTCGTTGCCAGTTTAAATCTACGCTAATAACATTCTTAATTGCTGGAGAATTACTACTTGCACTATGTATCGGAACTCAACAGAGAGGAAACTTTTCCTGTTAAATAGTCAGTTTTACGACTTTCTACTTAAAAACAGAAAAAAAGTGGAAGACACACACATACATACTCATGCATACTGTTTGAAAAAGGAAGTAATTTTTACAACATTGTCTTCTGCACTCTTCAAGTATTTTTTAATGTTGTTATTGGTCCACGTGGAACACTTTATTTCTCTCTTGCACTCTTCACAACAGCAAGTCAAAACAAGACGAGAGAAGAAAAACAAAAAAGACAAAGCAAAAAAACAACCTCTTGATGAAGTTCCTCTTTTTTCTCAAAATCTCTGTCTAAAATACACATGCATATTATTACACTATTTCATTGTTATACGAAATTGTTATTGCATATTTCCTTTTATGTATTAAAAACGGAACCAAAAAAACAAGAAGCAGCTGGGTTCCACGGGGGAGGACTGTAACAATCAGAGATAAAGTAGGAACGTAAAACAGAGCTGCAAAATAAGTACTACTGTGCTGTTTGTTACGTAAAAGTGTGTAGATTTCGTGTTGTGAAGGAATATACGCTAAAGAAATACATGCACGCAGAATGAGAACCCTTGCTTCTTTTTTTGCCTAAATAGTTCTCCTGGTGGTGAAGCATCCACTTATTTTATCCGAGAAATCAAGTTCATGGTTAAAGCGGTCGTAAATTTTCCTTATTTCTCTCCCCTTTCCTCTTCTCCTCTTACTTCTTTTTACAAGTGCAATTGCCACAAGTAAGCAAGTAGACGATGCAGTTGTTGTAGAAAATGTAATAGAAGCAGAGCACTACTACTGATGTAAGCAGCTTTTTCTCATTTATGTACAATGTACTTTGTAGTAGGAAATGCTGAAAGGATGGATGCATGAATGTACGATAGCCTTTATACATTTTTTTGACTGTCTCTTTTCTTTCTGGTTTTTATGTTTTCCAGTCTTTTATCGACTTCGTTTTTATATTTACGTTTATTACATTATCCTTATACGGACGGATACGTACGTACGCACTCTGCTTTTCTACTTGTTATTATTACCATCTTCTGTGGTAGCTATTTCGATTGTCACTATTACCGTTTTTCTATTTTATTCTCTTTTAGACTTGTTTTCATGATCGAAAAGAAGAAGAAAATATATTGTGTTCCGCTGCGCTTACGCTGCATTTTATTTTTATGGCTTCTATATTTACGCTAAACAGAGTAGAAAAAGCAATTTTTCTTTTTCTTAAAAGTTTCTATCCGCATAATAGCGTATGCATGCGTGCGTTTCAGTTTTATTTCCCGAAGCGTCACAATTGTAAGCTGGCTATGCCACAGAAGGTCATTTTTAGTATTTTTTTTTTTCAAGGAAAGAATAAAATCCCTTCAAGCCATTTTTACCAAATCTATACACAGAAGAAAATGCTAAAGATGAAGAATGGAAGTTATATTGCTGTGTATACATGCACTCATGAATAGCAAAAAAAAAGAAAAGAATGAGTGAGCCTACCAACCGTTTAGGCACAAGACAAATACCCATCTCTCCCAACCCATCTAATCTGGTATAAAAAAATACCACCAGTCTTTCCCTTCACCAGCCAGTTTTTTTCCTATTCCGTGTATGAATTTAAAATCTAATTAGAATGCCCATGCGTGCAGTGTGCGTACGCAGACAGTAACAGTGTTTAAGCATTTAATTTTGTAATAAAAACGAATTTTCAGAAGCGGACAAGACAAGAATACGAGAAAACGCCTGATAGACATCATGATCAAGATTAACAGCAGGAGTATATCAACAACGAGAAAAAAAATGCAAGCTTGTAAGCACATACACACTTAATTTTCGACCACGCCTTGGTACGACTTTGAAATTTTCAAAAAGGAAAAGGTTAGACAAACAAAAAAATTAAGAGTTAATTGCTCCGTGTCCACATAAAAAGTTAATTTTTCATATTTTCAAACAGCAGCAGCAACAACTTCCTTAGTAGTCGTGAGTGCACAGAGGGAAAAGAGAGAGAGAGAGATGATGATGATATGCATATCAGCAGCAGTGAAACGAAGCAGGAAGTACATAATCCTATCAAGTTTTCAAGTAGATATAACTTTTGAAATTGCATTGCCACTATGTCTGGTTCCTACAGATGAAGAGCATTACCTCATACAACAACGTGCATAATGATTTCATGCTTTGCTAGAGTTTATTACTTACGAACAATTAAACTGCAAGTAAGCATGCAATGTTGATGCTCAAGCTTTGTCGTAAAAGTATTAAAAATTTCATTTCAAAAGTTTGTCGGAAATCTCCTTGTGGCTTATACAAAACATTTTATGCCCAGCTTATAGTTTGGGTGGTGACTACAACTACAACTACTACTGGTACTTGGTAAGTGAGTATGATGGTTAATGCAGTGGTGATATTCCTGCTGTAAATGCACTTGAAGAGATTAAGTCAAGCGATTCTCCCCATTTTCAAAAGTTTCACTTTGGAAGCTTTTTTTCATCTGTTTATGTGCAACTATGTATGTACACTACTATTATTATGCCATCATACTCTCATCATTGTCATCGTCAACACCACCACCACTACCACCATCATCATCGTCATCATCATCAGTGTAATCACACAAGCAGAAAACTTTTTGAAACTGCATATCACGTACAAATACATGCATACTTACACGCACACAAAAATGCTTATAGCGATGATGCAAGTGGAAATGGGATGGGCTATGGCTATAGTTCTCTTTCTGTTGACAATGTCCCCATATCCAATGCTTTCATCTTTTTCCAGGTTTTTCTTCTTATCTGTTTACAAAATAGCGTGTGTGTACTTTTGTGTTCCACCTCATATTCCACCATCATCACCACCAACACCGCCACCACCACTACCACCTTCATCGTTTTCTGTTACTCTCCTGCTTTCTTGTAAACTTTACCCTTTCATTTTTCTCCTTCTTTATCATTCCTTGTCAAAATAAAGTTGAAACCTGGAACAACCTTTTTGGTTTATCCATTTTTGAAAATAAAGACACGGAAAAGGAGAAAAACGCGGACAAGTGAGCAAGCATGCATGGATAGCAGCAGGCTGAATGAATGGGCTGAAAAGTTTTTTTTGTATTTGTGAGAGTGAGAGTGAAACTGCACTCACGCAAGACAAGATTCATTCGCTTTCCACCCTCTCGCATACAAATGACGCTAAATAGAGAGTATCAGATGGAAAACAAATGAAAATGTGTACTTTGGGGTAATCTATACGCTAGTACGGAACAGCACATCATTCATTTTCTTCATAGTTTACGTAAAGTGTGCTACTCACATATATTTAACAGAATGAGGAGGAGGAGGTGGACAGAGTTTGTTTGTGAATGAATTATCCAGTGAAAAAAAGAAAGGCAAAATACAAGCTGTATAGGTGGTTAATCATTCTCAAATAAATTTCTCACTGAAATGTTATTCCCCTTGACTTACAAAACATTTTTCACTTTTTCGGAATGCAATAAACAGTTTTCAACATTTTATATGGTAGATATTTACAATACACAGCCAGTGAACAAGCCTATTATTATTGCCATTCAAATATTTCTCAAACTTAACATGGATGGATGTGAAACCTGATAAAATTTCAGTATTACCCGAAGGATAAATATTCAAGCAAAGCTTCTTTTTGTTAACCAAATTTTGGGTCTATGTATATTTTTTTAACAGGATAATACAGCATTACCATTTTCAGACTTTTTTCAGAATTCTTTAACCCATCTCCCATCAAGTTCACGGTTCCAGTTGAACTGCAGTAAACACTGCATGCATACTAAATATACGACAAGCCAGAAAGAAAGCTATTATCGCCAAGAAGAGAAAGACAAAAAAATGATACGATATACGATACTCAAAGCAGAAAAAAGAGTGAAGAAGAAACGACACGATCATCTTCATGAAAATGCTCTGCCACCACCACCATTCTGCTCCGTCACGGAAATAACCATTTCTAGTTGTTTCCCTTTTTCGTTTCTCACCTATCTACATTCTTCCCTTTAATGTTTACTTTTTTCATGCAAATTGCATGTTACGCATGCAATTTCCAATAAGTAAAATTTCCCATCATGGTTCATTCGTGATATTATGCGCTTAAAATAAAGGGAGATTCAGAGCGGAACAACAGGCTTCTCTTGAATACATAATGTAATATGCATAATATCCCAATACCTAGTCAATCCATAACTTTCTCTCCCTTTCCATCCAAGTTAATCGATCAAGAGGGAAAAAATATTTATGATACAGTTTTATATTATCGCTTACCGTTTCTCCATGTAAAAGATGAATGATTGTGACGTGAATGGTTGTTCCACACAGTGAAAAGTAAGATTTAAAGTTTTTTAAAGATATATTTTTGATTTTCAGTGTGGTAAGATAAGTAAAAGAAATATATAACTTTTTCTCTCTACTGTCACGATTTCAGTTTCAATAGTCAATGAATGTCATATACATAAGTCTGTTTTCTATTTCACAGGAAAGACGGTAGGACAGACTGAATGACGCCGCCGGCAAGCTTTCATTTTATGTGCTCGGCATCGTGTATGCGACGACCAACTTTATTGACAAAGTAGTTTTTACCTACTGTTTACTCACACATTGAAGCCAACTCTGAAAAATTTTCTACTCGTTTTTTCCCCGACTCTTATCCAAATTTGCTGGTAAAAAAAGTGTTTATGTATTTTCTTTAGTTTTTCTTTTGTAAATACTGGCTGTTCAGAAGAAAAGTAAACTTTTCACTTGTAAACTTTTTACTGCATTGTACGATTTGTCATTTTTTTACCAAAAAAACTTTTTTCTTTCACTGCAATATGGCTTAAACAAATATGAATTTTCATGCTGCTTTATGCAAAAAATTTTTGAATGAGTTTTCTCTTAAAAATAAGTAAAATATCAATACACGTTAACTATTTACCACCACGTATTTTTGAGTTTTATTTTTCACATCTACCACTTTTGTATTTATGTAGGTATTCATGTTCCTTTTGGGTTACTTATTTTTTGCCAGTACACAAGCAAAACGTTTTTGGAGCTACTATGCTGCTACTACTTCTCCTTCAACGTAAAGTAGCACAATAAGCAGTTCAACGAGCAGTCACACGCAGTTATACAAAACTAGTAGTAACACTGCTTCCACTTACACATTTTCCCTTCAACACAGGCATAACACCATCAACCGGAATCTCAACCGAAAATGTCCGGGAGTCCGGTAAGAAACATGTGAGCAGCTGGAGAATTCTCTCTGGTTATGCTTCTCCTCCTGGAGAAAAGTGAAAGATGAAGTAACTAAAGAAGTAGTCGTAGTAGTATAAACTTATATGACTCCATTTCCATAATGATATGCAGCAGCACTATCTCTCTCCATATTCAAGATTACTTTTGCGGAGATTTTACAATGCCAAGAAGAAAATATACATTACCAACCAATGCTCTACTGACAAGCTGATGAAAAGTCCAGCACTATCATCACATCAATAACTCGCTGAGTGAGGGAATAAAGGCAAATAAATGAAAAAGAAAACGAGATGAGAAAAAAGAGAGTGAGTGAAGCTTCCCTGAAAAAAATATATTTTTATTTGTGTTTTCCATCTGCATGCATGCATCTACCCAAAAAAACAGTCTGATGATTATGATGATGATGATCACGAGCTTTTGGTTCCTCTCTTCTACTACTACGCAGAAAAAAAAGCTTTTATTTCTCTTTTAGCATCAAGCACATGCACAGACCTATTTACGTCTAACTACCAACTACAGATTTTCTTTTCTACTGTAGATGCTCTCTAATGTCGTGTGCGTGGAGAAAAGATGGATGAGGACGGAATGATGATGATGAGGGTTCCCTTCATAGTTAGAAAGCTGGAGTCACCGTCATCTGAA
>JAHZMZ010004580.1:0-17382 GCA_027743805.1 Lepidocyrtoides sp. E14
AATCAATTATAACCGTTCCATACATCTTGATTATATCAAATGACACGACATATTGAATGTTGAAGTAATGAATGAATGAATGAATGAAACAAATATACCTAGTAAGGTATTATACAACAAATTTAACTGGTGCCAATAACAGCAAGGCAAAAGTATAACAACAAGGGGAGTCGTACTAATCGTAAGTTTATGCACATATGCACTTACCTATGCAAGTGTAGTTTTGTGAATACATGTTGCAAGATCCTGCAGTTGTTGTTGTTGTTGCAGTGATGCGTGAAAATACAACTTATCATATAACCTGGTAGTAACATAGCGTGATAAAATGCTTGTTAGTACCTAAAATGAGTGACCATTATTAGCTTGATGATCATGTGAACAACGACTGATATTTGTAGAAATTGATGCTTAAAAAAATTATTACAAATTTCCAAGAAATATACAAAATGCCTTAAAAATCAAAAGGCCAAGCTGTTTATTTTTTTTACTGAAGTAAATAGACTGTTGAAACAAAACAGAGAAGAGGTAAAGCATAGAGATAGTAGAGTAAAAACCAAGTGAACAATTCAGTCATGCACAGTATCATGTCGGGGTTTTTGGAGTGACATTTTGTGCGTATGGAGTAACAATTGCACTTTGGCAAAGAAGAAAAACAGAAAAGAGGAAAGAAGATATAGAGAGTAAGCAGTAAAACAACAGAAAGATAGAATATAAAGCTGGAAAGAAGAATGGGAAATGACAATTAACCAGTATGGTTAGATTGGCACGGTCTCATAAGCTGGCAACAAAGGTGGGCGGTGAGTAAAGGGAAAGAAGAAAGGGTGCTGTTGACTTGGTAAAGTTTAAGCATTTAGTAGACTAGAGACGCGTTAAAGGAAATTAAAGGAAAATGGCAGAAGAGATATTTAACCGATGATTCCGGCTCCAAGACCGATACCCTTGCCGATTCCGTAGATGGCGGGGTGTCCAGCAACTCCCTTGTTGATAACTTGAGCTTGGAATCCACCGACTGGGGTAGAGATGTAGTTGACAGTCCTCAAAACACCATCAGGTTGGACGAGGGAGTAACTTCCCTTGACAACACCTCCATCACGGATTTCAACAGCAGACTTTTGGTCTCCGGTAAGCTTATCAGCGACTCCGTAGGAGTATTTGTATGCTGGGTAAGCATAGATGTCATGGGCCAAACCGAGACCGGGCTCGGCAGCGGCGGAGGCGATGATGGCAACAACAGCGAGAGCGATCTATGAAGACAAAAAATTAAAATCACTGTAAAACGAAACACAAAAAAATATGCTGAAGCCAAAAAATGTAAGTAGAAAAAATATTTCTTGAGGCTTACAGCGGCACGCATTTTGATTTTTGGTTTTGGTTTCCTGACGGAACTTTAAGGCAAATTTTTTGTTATGAGATTGATTGAAGCACAAAAGTGAACTGATGACTTGATCAAACATTTCAGGCGTTTTTATATGAGTGCAAAAATGGAGCTTTTGACTGACAAAGTAGCATTCATTAATTAAACATTGCCTAAAAAAAGTGTTCAATATGTGTTGCTTCCTGTGCAATGTTTTTTTTTCTTTTTTTTACAACAGCGAAATTTACATAATTCTGTAAGATATTCATGAGTTATCATGTCCTCATATTACAATCAGTAATTTGTAAGAACATAGTGCAAACACAAGTACATGAATAGTAGTGGTGGTGGTAGTGGTATTAACTTGTACAGAATTATTTATTAGGTGTCCTAGAAAAATCCAAGTAAGATATTAGCTGATCTTTTTAGAAAAAAATAAATACTAAAGAGATTGCATAATTCTACATGATTGGTTTTATTTGGTAATTGGTAATGCATGTACTGACTTTACGTTTGGCAGTATCTTGCAAAAAATATACCTATGCACAATGCAATGTCACAGTATTTTGGTTTACTATATTTTATGGCTTGGTAATATGCGAGTTTTGTTGCATTATTATTTTAGCATTTCAATACTGTTGCAGTGAACAGATTGTTAAACAATTAAAATAAGACCTGAAGCACTTGGTCAGTAAGGCGTATCAAAAAACGTTTCAGCTACAATTTAATCAAACATTATTTATTCATGGTACGCTGCCGTCCATCTCTGCTGCTGACCACACGCTCATCACATTTATAAAAATGTGCATAAAATATCTATTTTAATGTTGGTCATCCTCTCCCACCCACACTTTTGCTCTGATGGATAACAATGGTCAAATAGTATAAGTTTTTGGTTATTATTATTTATTCCGTACGGGTTCTCTGATTGGTGCGGTGATTGCAGAAATGAGCAATTTGTGTAAAATAGCAAAAAAAAGCAGACAGGTAGTAGACTCAAATAGTAGCAGGTTTATGAATGACTAGAATATAATTGCACAGCTTATAGGACCTGCAACAGCAAGTTACTTGCTGTTAGCTGAGGATAAGCAAAGCAAAGGTTACGTTAAAGGATACCACTACTATGATAACCATAAAAATAATGATATGCAGTATATGCCTTTGATAGCATTTTCATTGTAGTAGGGTAATGAGCCATGGACGTTTGTAGGAAGAGGTGTACAAAGTACCAACCAAGAAAAAAAATATGATGCAATAAGTTTATCTGTGCATTATTGTTTTTTTTTGCACAATAAGAGTGCAATAAGAGTTCTACTTGTGCACTTTGTATGAAATGTGATGACAGCAGATAGCAATTTTCATGTGTGACCAACCTGACATTATTTGTTTTCGGTGTTTTAGCAACTTTGTGTAATGTCATTGTTAATAATAAATTTAAGTTTAAAATAAAATGTTTGGCTCGTAGCCAAAATCACTTGTCGATATTTAGTAAAGATATGATGTACAGGTGGATGGGGGTGCCAAAATAGTTGTTTTTTTGTTGAATGCAACAACTTTATATTGCTTCCGTTTGGGTTATAAATATAGTTGTAAGATGAGTTTGTTACCACATTGTATCGGAAGTCTTAAATGACTTCAGTTGAAACACAGTAGTTATGCTTTTTGAACTTTGCGAAAAGGTTGCCTAATGATTTAAGTTTATTGGGTCGGTAACCATTAATTTTTGAATACTTTTAAAGTCATCTACTACAGAAAAATGTGCAACCGTTGCAAGATATGAATAGGTTTTTGATAGGAAGTATCGCATATACGCCAGTAGCCCAAGGAAAATACCTAGTTTTGTTCTCAGGTTCGACAATAAGCAAGTCTTCCATGACAGTAGCCATCATCTCCATAACCATATTGTCGACAGCATTTACTCAACTCTGAGAGCGATCGTCGGCAAAAACTGTCACAGTTAGACACGCTTCTGTGCTGACCTGTGACCAGATCTAGAAAATTAAATGAGATGATAGTAGTAGTAATAGAGACTTCTAAGATTTATGCATTTACTTGTTACAAAAATCTTTAAAAATAAATCAATTACCCATTTTTGTTGCAATGACAATCAGTACAACCAGCATGACACAGTTGAACCATGAAAGTTTAGGCGAATGAATTTTGTTGTTGGCCATAGTAATTTAATTTCGGCAGTAATGTTGACTTTGTAAAACCAATCAAGACGGCGGGCGTGTTGATCAATTGGAGGCAGATATTTTCCAGACAATGAGCTATGTATATATTATTTGCTCAATTAAACGTCAGCTTGTTACACCCAAACCAGCCAACAACTCTTTATGAAAGGTAAGACAATTGAATATTATTGTCAATGTGCTAAAAGTTTTTTATTACATGGTCATTATTAGTAATTGCCCATTACAATTATCAGAGAATGTATTTTAATTACACATTTTTTCTTATTATTATCATAAATAAAGTAATTAAAAATTTCCTCGAAAATATTTGAATTTGTTCTCACGTTGTTCTGGCCCTCACCACAAGAAACACAGTTCTGTGCAAACAGAACCTGATAAAGAAGCCTATCCTATCTTCAGTAATTTTTAAAGGACCAGCATACATTTTGATAGTTCTCAGTGATCTAATTACTCTTGAAAAGCTGTGATAACTGCTAGAGCTACTACTACCATTACTGTTCATTCTCAATTTCCAAGGCAGCATAATCTTGTCCGTTAGAGAAATCGTCTTACTAGCTGCACCCATTAAGCTTCCTACTACCAAAAGCACCATGACTGCGTAATACACCACGAATGCGTTGATAAAACTGGGAAGATTTTTTCGATACTGGAGTGTGCTGTACAAGCAGGTGATAACCCATCCAGATCCAGCTATCTGGACAAGTGGAAAAAATAACTGGAAGGAACTGTTGATAAGTTGGGAAAGGAGCTCGAGTTGTCTGTACAATTTTGCAAGCTTCTGAAGTTCAGCATCTGTCACTAACGGTTGGTGTTTGTTGATGTGTCTGCATAGAAAAGTTTCCAAGGTGAGTTTTTTATTTGAAATTTTTAGAGATATGTATGTAAATTGATTAGCTTTTGTTACCCGATCGATTTCAGACATTTTGTTAGAGTGGCTAGTGAAATAATCGAAGAGGTCAACAGTGGTGCTCCAGCAATATAAGCTGGAGCACAGCAAAACACTTCAAAAACGTAAATGAAAGCTTTGACAGACCACCATAAGCAGAGTCCTTCACCTCTGCGGCACATGTCAGTGTCGGGGCAAAAGAATAGACGGGAGAGCAATTGATGATCGCATGGTAAGATGAGTGTGATGAGGGGAAAAATGAATGGAACAAGTATACAAATTGGAAACACTAGCTGTATCAACAAGTTTTCCACAGAACTCCAATGAAAATCTTCCAGTTTCTTTGCAAACGCTATATAATTAAAGTTTAATAGCTTGCCATGTTATAATAATAATTTTAGTAGCTATGGAAAGCTTAAATGCGTTATTAAAATTATCAAAATGGTTTGCTTACCTAAACGATCTAGACGAGCAAATTTTGAAAAGTTGTTAAAAAGAACGGCCAGTTCCGGTGAATACAGAAAAAATGTAAACATGATAAAAATTGAGTCACTGAAAGCGACAAAAATTATGGATTGAAGAAGTTTTAAGGTTGTTGCTGAAAATGAAGTTCCCAGTTCATGTTCACCCGTTGCCATGACGTATAGCTTGTAGCCCGCATTGAGAAAAGGTAAAAATGAAAATAATGTCCAGAAACAGAATATTCTGTATTTCATTATTATGGATGATTTGGAGCTGCTGGTTATTTCTTCAAACTCGAAACGCCGATGAATTGAGCACCATTTTAAGGGAGTGAAAAATATAGCTCTAGCTAGCATTACCTGTAGCCGTAGAATTTGAGCAGATATCTGTGGCGACATATTTCACTTGGTAAAGAAAATTAGGAACATTGGCAAGTGGAAACACCAGCAAAAACGTTTGATATTGGTTTTACAAAACTGTTTAACAATACCGTCAAGCTTAATTTTAATAAAAATGGTACGGCCGTTGTATGTCATTAGATTTATTACCCAAGATCTTATATATGATTGATGAATCAGCGTGTACTGCAGCGAAGGTGATTTTGTTTTTTTGTTCTTTATATTTTTTTATATGCATTTATGATATTACGTTTAATTTTCCTTTAAATTGCACGAGTTACGTGTGATCTGATGGACCGCCACTTGACTGGTTAGATTTATACTGAATAATAATAATAATAACATTTTACCATTTAACAAACAAAATTTACTAGTACCTAAATGTAAATTTTAAAATATTTGATTTCCTGTGTTGACTTTAGCGAGTAAACCAGGATTATGAGTCCTGTCAATATCGCTATCACTACGACAGAAATGTTTTTGGAGGAAAATGATTGACATAACATTAAATATTTATGATGACATGTGCTTGTCAGGAAATAAAATACGATAAATGTTTTCAGGTTCCTTAAATCACGTGTTTTTGTGTTGTTGAGTAAATACTATTGTGTCCAAGTAACTTTTCACGTCAATTTTCGCTGTGGGTGTTACCAATGTCAAACTTTGTAGCTTCCAAGGAGAGAATACACCTGAATACAACTTTTGCTTCTAATTATTTATCGTGTAGACCAAAAATATAATATATGATTTAGCCACTTTCATGTTGGCTGTAGTAGTATGGATTTTATATTGATTTCAGCTTATTAGAAAAATGAAAATTGACTCCGTACATATTTTAAGTCAACGAACAGTTATCACTGCTCAGTCATTTTTTATTCTTTAATTAAGATGATAATAGTATATTTTTTTACAATTAGGTCATCTAGGTCAAAAAGATCAAGATGTTTTCAATGGATACTTGTTGGTACTGAGTCACAAATTTATTACAAAATGTCTAATCTACAGTTCGAGTTTATTTTTTTAGGAATGTTACGGTTTACACGGTGAGACCAATTTAACGCCAGGACATATGTTACAGCTATATGAAGAAAACTTGTTATTTTTTATATTTTTTTTATTATTGCTGCGTTTATTTTTGATGATTAGATAAGTTCAAGATTGATAAGATACATTAGATCGATGCAAATGTCTGAAAAAAAAGGATAGATATATACCCTTGCCTAGCAGGTGAGCTTCAGTAATTGCAGAGGCCCGAGTGAAGTCCTTTAATATTTCCCACTTCCCTTTTCTTTCAAAGCTTGTTGTAGGTTGTTTTCACCTCCTAAATATCAAACATTATTGAACATTTAATATTCTCCCATAATGAGCAAAAAAAACCTGTATTTTTCCAGTAGAAAATATTAAACGAGTAATAAAACATACCTTTTGTATGTGTCTGAAAGCGTACTTGTGATGATGTACGTACAGTTAATTTTACATTCGGTTACGTGTACTGCGGTGGTGCTAAGTGATGTATCATAGGTTGATTACATTCATCTACAGATAATTTCAGGTAATAAAATACAGTTTTATTGATTTTTGAATAGAGCGTAGTATAATAGAAACACGTAAATGTGTCGCAAAAAGTTTTGCTAGTAGTGAGGAAAAATATTATTATGGGTAATATACACGTATTAAAAATGCAATGTTCTATTTTACATTTTTTTTACTAATAATTGGAACAAACAAAATAATATATTACTTGAAAGCAATACTTTTTTTGGGAAAAGAAGGGGAAGCAAGCAAAAAAGGTGATATTTTTTACAAGCAAGATTTGTGTCAATGTGTAAGGCGAAAATAAAAAAAGGAAATTATTTTTGTGTCTGACATCAGCGGAAAAAAATATGGGAGACAATATTTGCACGTGTATAATACATAGTTTTAAATTATATTTTACGTGTATTTTATTTAAAAATGTACAGAGTTGTTTCCAGAGGAAGATGATGTCAGAGAAACCGCTGAGGATACCATCACTACCTTACGCACTGCCATTTTTCATTGTTAGATAGAGCCGAGAGAGAGAGAGAGGTGCCGTGTTGAAATTTTTTTTGATGGGTAAATTTTATGATGAATGTGATTCGGTGATTACGGTAGAAGAAGAAGAAGTGCAAGTGTGGAGAGAGAGAGAGAGAGACACAACAGTGCAGGTTTAGCAGCACGCAAACGAAAAGGTTGATAAAAGGATCAAGAAAAAAAGCTAAATTAAAGGGTGTCACATCCAATGTAGGGATAATAATAATAATGGTTTGGAGAGCACAAACAAATACTAGATTTCAATTTGAAAGGTTTCGGCTAAAATTGGTTTGTTGTACTTTAAAGGGAACAAAGAAACAATCCTGCTCTAAATTAGCCATGGACATTCATACGTAAAAAAAGGGAGATGAAAAATAAACTAGCGTGGTAGTAGATGGGGGAAGCTTATTGGACAATTTTTTTTTTTTCAAAGTTGAAGTTGACAAAGTTTTTAATTGTCATTTCTAGTCAAGTTTAGTTTTCATCTCACTTTAACTAACGCAGCTGAAATAAGTCTGGTAATATAATATGTGGGAGGGGGCATTCAAATAAGCAAGAAAATTTTGTACTTCTTTCAGCTACGTTAGTTAGAAACCCAAGAGAAAAAAACAACCGAGCTGTTGTTGTTGTTGTTGTTGTAAATTGTGCTTGTTTTTTTTCAGTAGTAGTTTTGTAGATTTTCTCATTAGTTTACTATAATTACCTTCTGACGTTTCCATACTTGGCAATGGGGATGAGTTAATGGGAAGTTTGCAATACTGTGCTTCAGAGGAAAATGTGTGGTTGTTGTTGTTTATTGCGTTAGGCTTCCGAAGTGCAACTTTCCTTCGAGGAGGTTTGGCTGTGTAATTCAGTCAGTTAGGAAGAAATTGTAACGGAATGCAAAAATACTTTTTTTTTCTATGGAACAACTCGGGAATTTTTTTTACAAGAAATTGAAATGGCTTTTTAAAAAGAAAATAATTAATGTATTATTAATTATTAAGAAATTAAAAAGGGCCGTCACGAAAAGTGGACGAATTTTGTTAAATATTTTTTTGTTAATTTTTTAAAAAAATACTCGCTGCCTGGTTTGTGATTTTGCACCATTCCATTAAAACTTATAGAGATGAAATAAATTAGCATGGGTTACAAATTGCAGAGTGTGTGAGTCCGTTTTGAAACATGAAAAAAATGGTAAAACTTGCTGATAATAATAATTATTATTATTATTTTCGTGATAAAATGTTACGATTTATTTTGTTAATTTAATAAACAGAAACAACATATCCATACATGGAAAACCATAAACCAGAAATATACATTACAATAAAATTACAAACCGTTAATGGTACATCTTACGTTTCTATTTAGAGATTAACTACTACTCACTCCAAAATATTATATAAAAATAATAATAAATATTATTGTAGTTTTTTCGAAACTAAGCATTCTACCAGATTAAACTAGTCAACAAGAGTATAAAAAGAAATTTTTCAACTTTTGCCGCGAGCAAGGAAAATGCACAATTGGAATAAAATTCAACAATCGAACTCAGGCAATTTGGTACGCTGAAGGACGTTTCTCAAAAAAATTAAATAATTGGCGGGAATTTCAGCTGTCACAGAAATTGTGCATTTTCTTTGCATGTTAGTAGAGAACAAGTGTAACTCTAATAATTCGGTAGTAGTTAAAGTAGTAGTAGTAATAATTTTTCTAACAATCATAACAAACTATTTCGATTATTTACCCTACCCTACTACGTAAATACAAAAAAATATACATTATATGCTGATGATTTCTGGCAATTATTGATGATGAGTAACTATAACATGTTGCTCATCATCATCATTATCAGTTGGTGGTGGTGGTGGTGGTCATAAAAAGGAAAAACTATAAATGAATCTAAAACTAATAATAGTATCCATATTTTTGGTTCGCATTTTTTTGTTGCTTGCGCATACTTGCATCATTATCAGTTCAGTCAGTAGTAGTAGTAGTAGTGGAGATTAATTGGGTTTATAATAAAAAGTATTTACAGTTAAAGTGCAAAAATATTCTGGTTAGTTGGTTTCTTTCGAGTGAATTAAAGTTATTATTGTTGGGGGTATTATTATTATTATGAAAGATCAGTCAGTAAGAAGAATATTATATGGTAGTATAGAAATAGTTCGATGTCTATGCAAGTTTTTTTTAAAATGATGATTGTTTAAACAATTTTGTTTTGTTGTTCGTTTTTTTTTTGATTATTAGGAAAGTGAAAGTGGATGAAGAAGAGGAGAAAAGTGGCAGATTTTTAACTTGCCTGGAGATGGGCCAACAAGCCCCTCCATAATATCCAGAGAGGCATGACCAAGTTTGACAATTGAACTTTCGCGTTTGGCACGCTCCACATCTTCCCTCTGCTTCAGGATCAGTTCTCGTTGCACCTGGTTCTGATAGAACTCTGCAAAGTTATTGCCAATGATGGGGATGGGTAGAGCAATCACGAGCACACCCAAAACGGCACAAAGACTTCCGATAAGTTGACCTACTGCTGTGGTTGGACTGATATCTCCGTAACCAACTGGAAAATTTTGGTTAAGTGGTAAACGTAAAAGAAAATTTGTATAGGTAAGCTCTAAAGAAGGAAATTTTTCTGTTGTGGAAATTATATTATCGTTGTAAATACCTGCAATACATATAGATTCGATTTTTGCCAGGTAAATATTATCAATTTGGTAAATCTCATCGTTTGGAGGATCTCCAGCTTGAGGGGGATTTTCAGCAAGATTCTCCTGACAAGCGGTATCCGTGTCATTAACACACTCCCACATTTGCACAGAGGGGATCGTGTTGATACATAGAGACACGGTGGAAATGACGATAAAAAATATTGAGATTGATGCAACAACCTGATGGAAAGAAAAGAAGAAAAGGTTGGAGACAAACTTCATTCAACAACTTGTCTAGAATATTTAATAAGGCCATGACCAGAAAATCTCTAAAAGAGACAGGTTGCTAATAATAACATAATTTCTCAACTCACCCTGGCTGGAAAGGAGGAATTGGGTTTTTCCATGGTGTCCCATCCAAACTTTTGAATTTTTGCAAAATATCCTTCGCCAAAATCTTCATTCTCTATCTGGTTGAGCGCTTCTCCTTCCTTTTTTATTTCATCGTAAACCTGCTCCTGCTTCTCATTAAATCTCTTTTGACAGCAAAACTCTAGCAAATTGGCGTCGATTCCCCAGTACTCCAAATCCTCCGAGAAAGCTAGTACACTCACCTCCTTGACAAGATGCAAATGCCCTGTTCGGTAAAAGTTTAGAATTGAGCTGAAACTTAGAGGATGCCTATCAAAGTAAAACTCGTTGTCCACCAGACTATAGTCATCACACAACTCCAACAAGGATTCATGATGATTACACTTTCTTATTAAACCCAGCCGAGAATTTGGAATTCTTTCCAGAGTTTTCCACAACACCTCATGTATCTCCCCTCCCACGTTTAAAGTTACCCGTCTATTTTCTCTTTTTAGTTTTTCAATTAGAAAGGGTTCCGGAGGATTTGCCATGAACCGGCAACCTCCACACATTTCTATAATCTCTTCCATCATCTTGATGCAGGGTGGCTGCAAGACATAATTAATTGAATTTAATTATACTCAAATTGTAACAAATTAATTATTTTAAAGTGTGTCGTCCTCTAACGAAATAATAATGTTATGTATATCACTTACTTGTCTTTAGTAGACTCCTATAAATATTATGTATACTTCCTTACTGTTGTGTATCACATTGCCCCTCCATTTGTCACCGATTATTTCTTCTGCCTGTTGTAGTAGCTGAAGAAGAAGAAGAAGAAGACGCTGTTGCAAGACAACCCAGTCAATTTCAATGCATATCTGGCATATAAATTTTTTTTCTGCTGAGGAATTCAGTAATTTTCCATCTTTGGTGCTATATTTTCCAGCCAGAGAATGCACTTTTTACACTTTTGAGTAATTATGTGCACAGTGCACACACCGCAACGGTTATGGGCTCTACTGGGGAAAAAAATTATGAGAATGGTTGCGACTTGGGACTTGTCATAGTATTCCACTCACTCACCGTCACAACGGTCAAATTGCCCACTTGGTTTTACTTTTCCTCTTGAGCGCATCAGAAAGCCGACCGCTTCACTTTTCTTTCTACTCACATACTCCTTTTCCTAAGCCTTTCTCCACCAGCAGAGAAAAAAAATATCCATCTATATCCTACACTGCACTAACTACTGCTGCTGTTGCCGTCGCTGCTAATACGACATTCGTGCATTTTCAAAGGATTGAGTTTGTGTGTATGTGTGAAAGACACAACAGCAGAGTAAAAACTGGGGCGGTTGCTGTTCTTGTCAGATTGCTGGAGTACTACTACCGTCGTTGATTCTGCTGCTGCTGTTATTCTCAGGGAAATGAGCAGCAACAAAACTGCTTTGCTCAGATTCAAAAAAAAGAGGAAGAAGAAGGGTACGTACACAATAGTTATTACTGTTGTTCCAGTGCTGCTGCTGCTGTAAGCAAAACAGTGAGAGAGAGAGAGAGAGAGAGAGGCACAATGGTGAAAGTGAAAGTGAAGAAACGAAACATACTACTACACAGCCATCCATATACACACGAGCAAGTATTTAACGACATGTTTGGCTGGACGGCAGATGCAGGGAGAGTGAGTGAAAGAGAGAGAAGACATAGTAGTATCGCACTCGGCATCTTTTTCATTTCATTTCACTCCTCGGGTACTTTTTTCTTTACCAGGCTTCTATATTATTTTTTTTTCTCCTCTGATGCCATTATATTATGCTGCTTGCGAAGCGATGCCATTATTTTCTCATGTTTCTTGCTTTGCTTTTCCTGATGCTACATATATATAAAATAGTATAAAATGTTGGACTTTTCAAGCTCTTCTTCTTCCTCTCTCTCTCTCTTTTGCTTGGTTTAATCTATTCAGCTATTTTCTCTCTCTTTTTTCGATAGTATGACTCACTGCGGTGACTCTTTGTATTGGTTTCTGTGTGTAAAACGGTAAAAGTTACGGTAATCCGATCGCTATATCATTGTTGTCATCAACGCGTAAAAAGTAAATTGGCGAGGCTAATGTGCAAAATATTCTTTTCAATACTGCCTTTACCGCAACAGCAGGGGTTCCATTCTATTTCCTGCGGTAGGTATACACCTTATAGCTGGTAGACAATTGATGTGAAAATTTTTTTTTTGTGCTGGTATAGTGTGTCTGGTAAAAGCGCTATAAAAAAATCTATAGCTTTAGTAGATTTTAGGTAGCTTATGAGAGTCACTATTTAGCAATAGATTTACTCCAAAGTAGTCACCTCATCTCCAAAAAATTGTAACGCGACTGCTATATTTTTTTTGGTGCGTTATCATCATTATGATAAGGCTAGCGCATACTAGTAGCTGCTGTTGATGATGATGTTTGCTGGCTTTCTTTCTCTCTCGGTGTCAGACGATTTTGATATCGGCTACTACGATATACCTACACTGAAGTACGCCAAAACAGGGTGACTGACTTCCGACATGCC
The DNA here is from genome assembly GCA_027743805.1 of Lepidocyrtoides sp. E14. Classification (NCBI taxonomy): domain Eukaryota; kingdom Metazoa; phylum Arthropoda; class Collembola; order Entomobryomorpha; family Entomobryidae; genus Lepidocyrtoides; species Lepidocyrtoides sp. E14. The sequence continues at coordinate 12,880 of JAHZMZ010004580.1, forward strand.
ACACAAGACTACTACATACAACTACCACCACTACAACATACATTTATGTATGTAGATGAATCTTGCAACTTTACCTCAAATGTGAACAGAGCGAATTTAATGACCAGAGTTTCTTGTACAGCTTCTCTCCAAAAGTGATTTTCATCTCACGATTTAGTCAGTTTGCATAGTTTTTCGTATGCATATATGATTTTTTAAGTGGAATTCCCAGCTCCCATCTAAAACAAAATTGTAAAGAGAGGAGGATTTGATACGCTGTTGTAACAGCAGCAGCAGTAGTCGTAGTGGTAGTGGAATAGTTTTATGCAATTTTATGTTTCTTCATTTTCTATAGAGAGAAAACGCAGAAAAACTACATATGATTGGCGATGGGAGCATAAGTAGCAGAGAGAAGAAAAAGTCTTCACTTTACCTCCCTCGTGGAACGGATTTTGTTACACACACATGCAATATTATACACATATAAAAATTGCCATGGTGGTGTTGCATGAGCAAAGCTGCAATGCAGATAAAATAATGTCTTTATTTTTCTCTGCTCCATATTATCTGCCTCTTTGTTCGCCTGGATGTATAGAAAATTGTAGATGTGGTTGTCGGTTGTGTGTGTGTGTGTGAAAGAGGGAGAGAGAGTGTACTGTGTACTCCTTTTTTTCACTCGCCGCCACAAAATTTTATGCGTACCTATACACTACACAAATGTATGTAGTACTTGTAGTAGTATGTAATCAAATCATGTGAATAAAATATGACAACAAACAAACAGGAAATGAAGGAAGAATAATAACGCTATGCTGTTGTTATGAAGCTGCTAAAGTATTCCAGGTTTTTTTTTCAACCAAGGTAAACTCGATTTAGGTTTATGTTTTGGATGAGAAAGAAAAGAAAATGACTTGTATTGTTCGAATCTGACTTCAATTTTGTAATTTTGCTGTTTTGAAGCAAAACAGAATTGTCCTTAATTTCATGTAGCTTTTATATTATGATGATACACTGTAAAAAGAAAAAAAAACTTTGCAGTTGGACGAACAAACATAATAATAATAAAATATGAGAGCTGTGTACGCTCTCACTAGAATTGTGTGTATGTGTAGCGGCTGTAGAATATGGTTATATTATGCGAAAAATGGAATGCGGCGTTTTTTATTTTGTAGTTTAGAGAAAGAATAAGAAAATTTTTTTTGTTATAGTTTTTTTTTTTAGAATAATAAGAGTATCGTTGAATTTATCTATTTGGGGAAATGTGAAACTGTAGAAGCAGTAGTAGTAGAAGTGGTGGGTGTAAGTAGTACCTAGTAGGAAGGTGACACTTTTCTCCTTTTCTCTCTCTCTCTTCTTCCGTAAAAGTGGAATGGACTCGGTAGTATTGGTACTGTCCTTTTGTTGGTAGTAGCAGTAGTTACAAACGAAAAAGAAGAGAAAAAAAATTTACAAAAAGGGAGCAATGTACATGTTCGTCCTTCATTCTAAAAAGGCAACTAACTTGTTCCAAGAAAGGGTTAAAATCCCGGTGCAAAGCAAGAGAAGAAGAAGACAAAATGTTGGCAATGTTTGGTAGCACGTTTTTAAGTAATTCTTAACATGGACCGTCTCCAACAAAATGAAAGCTTTTATATATATTTATTTTTTTAAAGTGTACGTACACACTACTACTGGAATGGAATGTTTGTATAGTTTTATAAATATGTGAGCCAAGTAGTCAAATGCATTCCATCCAACCCCAAACTTTATTTGAAAGTATAATATGTAGAGGGAAACACGTAGCAAACGCAAAGTACTCCTCCAAACTGTTTCAATCACATTACACTAAGCCATGTCGTTATTTCACCATTTATATCTCACATTTGTCGCTTTTACTTTTCTTTGTGTATGTAATAATATTCTCTTAAAATTGCCATTTGCTCGTCCAGAGCCTTTTTCTTCTCCTCTGTTTCATGGTATGTAATGCCAGTTTTTGTATTCGATGATGATACACATCCCGGCTCTGCATGCCATGGCCATATGTATTTACCGTGTATCTGAATTTGATGATTAATACCGCCTTACATGGATCCTCCAGTATTTCAATTTTTTTTTGTCTTCTGGCAATGTACACAATTTTATGAAATATTGTCCCAACTGAATCCACTATGAAACAAGTAGTTGCACCACTAGTCAAAGTGCCGGAAACCAAGGAAGGCATAACACAGTTCCTTTTTCAGCAGTGCAATGATACATGGCAGCAGCAATACTGATGATGGTAGTATGAAGCTAATAACAATAAAACATGACTAGACTAGACTCTGTAGACTTAAATGACATTATTTATGATAATGTTTTGAAATCATGCTGTGATTCAATCGAAAATAAAAAAAACATATCTGCCGCAGCATTTTAAATCATACCATTACCACCACCACCACTTTTATAATATTCAAGTTTATTAAAAAAGTTTATTTTTTTTAAACTGATGAAGACAACAACAGAATATTTTTTTGGTTGAACTCCTTTTTTCCTTTGGTTGGTTTATTCACATTACTATTTAATTGTAAGTAAAATCAATCCAATCAATAATAATAATTATGATAATAACACGATGATTTTTTATATATAGATATTTTGGTACACACAAATTTATTTTTTTATAGCTATAAATAATTTTTTACTTAATTTTACAACTAGCATTTACTGGGATGATGGGATACGTATATCATTAAAGTTACAAAAGACACTAATTAGGGATGATTTACGGACGAATTATTATTCATAATAATATACTAGCTAGCTACGAATTATTGAGTAAGAACAAATGTCTTTATACAGGACAATTAGGTAGTTAGGTTAGTTGCGACATTCTACATACTTAAAATGTATTGTTGTTGTTGCGTTCTAGTCCAGGTTACGTTTTTGTTATTACTTTCTTTTTTTAAATGCAAGGATGATTCTCAGGGAAAAAAAGTGTCTTTTATGCGTCAGTTCCATGAGCACAAGTCAAACTGTTTTTTTTTCTCAGGTGGTTAAACGTATATATACGTATATATAGTCATCATGTAAGTTAATCCACACAATTTGAGCCGGGGAGCTTTTGGAGCATTCTGTGACAAAATATTTGGGGAGTTGCATATATAATAACTGCAATTAATATTATTTTATCGTCGGTGGAAATGCAGCAACGATAACAAAAATTACTGATTTTTATAGTAATTTGCTTTGCCATGCATGCCACTCCCTCCCCGGCTCACTAAAATTGTAGAGATATATAACACACATTTTTTTATATATCTAATCATGGTCTGCCAACCAACGCGTTATATAATTTTTTTTCTTGGTAAGTTGTTGTGAATCGGAAAATTATTGGCATGAAATCACTGATTATTATTATTACTATTAAAACAATGATTTTATTGCAAGTCTATAGTCTATAATATTAAGTATCTATATTTTTTATTGGCAAGAAACTAATTACTACTTTAAAGATATTATAGTTTTTTTATACAGGGAAGACAAGGTGATCAATTTAATGGAAAAGCATCCATATTATACAGTCATTGTCAGTAGAGAAGAAGAAGAGAAAGAAGAAGAAGAAGAAGAAAAATAAAAATGGGCAAGGTCCAAAAGTCGTTATATATTTCACATTCATTTTTGTGTGTATGTGTGTAGTAGGCACAAAGTCTCTATCTAAAGGTGCAAATTGCATGTTCCATATCAGATAATATTTTTTTTATAATCAGCAGAGAGCTTGATGAGCAATTTGCGTGTTGTGTTATTATATCTTGGTGGTGAGATCAGAATGGCTGAAATAAACCTGCCAACTAATTCACCAACCTACCCACCTCCTTTCTAACGATCCGTTTTTATCTGAAAATGGGAATCTGACTTTTTGAAAAAGGTAATAAATATGCTGACAGTGTGTAGTAGTAGTAGTAGAGTAATGGAAACTAACACTTTGCACTCATCGCTTTTCGTTTTTTTTATACATGTTGAAATGTTCAAGTTTTAAATGACTGTAGTCTACTGAAAATTTCACGAAAAATTGGTATTAAATGGTAGTAGTAGTAGTAGTAGTAATATTATTAGTTATTGAATTTCTAGTATTAAAATTGATTTAATTATTTGAAATACTTTTTTTTCTTTGGAACAAAATTTTTATTTTAAGTTCATTGAGAAAACTCGAACTAAGAAAATGAGCCAGTATACTTTGTCGGTACTTGCAGACATACCTTGATATTCTCGTTTCGTTGTTTGAGAGTAAGTGTTTTTTTTGTTATTATTATGAAAGGTAAATGTTATTATGAGACGATGACCTAACCACAGTAATAAAGTGGATAATAGTAGTAATAGTAGTATAAGTTATTGTGTAGAGTAGAGTAGTAGTAGTAGTGGTGAGCTTTATGTTACAGGTTCAATGTTCCAGTTTTATAGATATGTTAACTTGTTAGGTATGTAATATTAATACAGATTTTTTTTATACAAATTGTCGGATATTTTATTTATCTTCCTTTTTTTAGATTTTAGCACGTCACTCTC
>JAHZMZ010004581.1:0-27841 GCA_027743805.1 Lepidocyrtoides sp. E14
AGCAATATTCATCATCTTCTTCTTCCTCCTCCTCCTCCTCCTCCTCCACAGCTTTAGGACTGAGAGCGATGAGTCGACTGGGACTTTCCAGCTGCCCGGTTCTAGAGGGCCCGGGCTCACCAGCTTCCAAAAGCAATCCATGGCCAGAACTTTACGTGACAGATATCACGGTAAAGGTGTGGGACACGACACTTGTCCTTGAAGGTATGGCAAGATCTCGGAGTGAGGTGAGATCCGACGGCACATATGGGGTCACATTTGACCTCATCCGAGTTGTCAAAGGAGAGGCCCCTCTTCTGAGACGACGAAAACAATTCCGACTTCAGTTCCTAGATAACCCCTCATCCCCATCCCAGGCTGGAAATCTCAGCTTACCAACGGCTGAAACCGGAAGAAACACTGCTCTCATTGCCAGTCGCTCTAGCAATGGAGGTGGCAGTGCCAGTATTGTTAGTAGCAGCAGCAGTACCAGCAGGAGTACCAGCAGTACTCATGTTAGCAGTAGCCATCATAACCAGCATAATTATAACAGAGCTCTAGGATTACGCAGTAGTAATAATAATAACAATAACCAGCGGAATAGTCAACTGGGTAGTAGCAGCAGCAGCAATGCCAGGGTTAGTAATAGTGGAACAATTAGTCTGAAACCAACCAATACACATTCGAACTATGTGAATCTTCACAATAGTCAGCAGCAACGTCGAGGAGGATTTTCAACAGCCGGAGGATCCACAAGCGGCAGCAGCAGCAGCAGCAGTAACAGCCGAATTCGGAATAATTCTCCATTGTCCCACACCGTCCAGTTCAATCAACAGTAGCAAGTGGGAGTAGGAGCAAAAACTTGCGGATTGCTCGTAGTCATCAATTGCAGCAGCAACAACAACAGTATGGGGGTGGTCATCCCAGCAATTATGAGAATAGTAGGCATGCACGACACGGGCGTGTGGTCATGGGACAGCATAATAACATTGTTGTGAATAGTGCAAGTAGTGGTGGTGGTGCGGCGAGCACTGGGAAATGTCTACCCCCAAGGGCTACTGTGAAAACGGGTCGGAAGTACTTTGTGTTTGCAGCCAAAGTGGAAAATCACTTTGTCGCAGTATTCTCACCTGAGCTTGCCAACAAAAGAAATACCAAAGCTGTCGAGTCCATTCTTTGCAAAGGATGTGGTAAGAAACGAAATCAATGCACTTTTTTTCTCCATCCTTTTCAAACTTATATGTATATAATGTTGATGATGATGCACAGTACAGGAAAGGATCTGCATGCTTTTTTTTGTATGATTACATTTATAAATTCCCCTCCCGCTTCTCATTCCCTTCACCGCCAACACAAATTATTTTATCAGACATGAATCAGTCTCCTCTATGAATAGAAACACACAGGAGAACTTTTTATATTATATGATCTTTTCACCTTTCTTCCAACATTTTTTTTGTGTAAGCACAAAATATTCTTCAAAAGTCATATCCCCTCGGTTAAATAGAAAATGAAGAGCATGAAAGAAAATGCTCGTCTATGACCTCGTCTCCATGTCTGCTTTTTCAATTTTCACATTGTTGTTATTATTACCATTATGCTGGGGCATCAAGTCACGGTCTAATCAGAGCATCCGGGCTGAATGCTACATTTTCTGGAAAATGTATCATTTCAATATGTGCAGTGTACTAATGCATGCCTGCAGTGTACATCGAGCTTCTTCAAATGTATCCATAATTTCAGTTTTTATCGTGAAATATCGCAGTGTCATCATCATCGCCAGCAACAACAAGATCAAGCCAGATTTTGGATTTGATGAAGACAAGTAATATTACGAAGAAAACCCCTCGGTTTTGGCTTTTGTTCACCCATTTCCTGTCCTTGTCGTCTACGAGCAATTAAACAATTAGCCATTGTCCTCCATTATAAAAACTACGCGTATTGTCGTACTAAAAGAGCGAGAGAAAAGAGAAGGAAGGATAAGAGGAAAAGTGCGATGTTGAGAATCACCGTCTCACACCCAACATTACATTTAGCTTAAATTTAATATATTATTATGCATTTTCTTTACTTGTGCATTGAATGATACAAATTTATGGAAGCGCAGAGAAATTACCTTCAAACTTTACCAAAAACCAGCTAGACTTACAGGGATTTTCCCTGCTAATCAACTTATCTGCTACTTAACATGATAGCTTTTATTGTCAGAGTGCCACAACCACGCGTTTGTGGTTTTTATCCACACAGTCTCATGTTGACTCCTCCTGTTTACATTCACACAGCATACAGCGGATAAGTACAAAGCTAGTTTGCTCATTTTCCGCTCAAACACTACCTACTAAAAAGAGAAGAGACGAGAGAGGGAGAGAGGGAACTAGCTTACCTATGTGCATTTCAATAAGCTTTGACTTTTATTGCTTTCACCTCGATCATCATCCTTCTACATTTATACTCTCATCTCTTTATTTTTTTATTTTTTCATTTTTTTGTCGCCTCACTCAACTCTGTTGACTGGCTGGCTGGCAAGAAAAGAAGGAGCAAGAGTAAAAGTCGACTTGTATGTTTATTGAGAAACAAGAGCATGTGAGGATGATGATTTGTATTCCTCCTAAATCAAAATGTGTACCGTAGATTGAAGCAGCAAAAGGAAACTTGTCCTGTCTAGATTTGGATATTATTATTATTTCATTATGCATGTCTCAAGTCACTATATGCGATATGAGGAGAGATGATGGGGGAGAGAAGAGGAGAGAGAGAGAGAGAGAGAGAGCATATATGTGCGTAAAAATATACGTGATGCCACACTTTTAAAAAAGAAAATTGAGCTGCTGCTGACTCACACACATGACAGGAGGGAGAGAAAGAGACAGAGGGACAGAGAATAGAAACAAGATTAGACGATTTACACACTTTACCTGTGTACAGAATGAAAATCGCATAAGGGTTTCACTCACTCATCTACATATCAATAACAGCATCATCGTCATCTGTAACACATGATACGTGTAGTATTTACACTCGCTTGCTTTAGCAGTATCTATAATAGTAACGTAGTAGTCGTAGTTTTTGTTGTGATTATTATTATTTTATAACAAATGTTTAGACGCAAATGAAGAGAGCTTTTAGTTGAGTAGTTCATGTCCATCACGACTGTCGACCGACGACGAGCATGGCATGAACTGGCCAAGTCAAAGAACCGGTTGCAGATAAGATAAAGAGGCTTTCGTACTTGTACACAATATCACATCATCCCTTTCCTCATATTATCATCGTATCACACTCGTAACATAATATTACCAGTCATATCATTTAACACCAACGTGTGTGCGGACGATATGGACAATCAAAGCAGCAAATATAATACTCTCTTTTTTAGAAAGTCGCCTTATATAAATATAGCATCATCATCATCATTATTGCAAGTTATATCTAGCGTGCACGTATTTTATGCGAAATCTCTCGTCCCTTAAAATAACAACAGTGCATGCTGTAGTAGTGACGGTTGGCGGCGGTGAAGATAGAGTTGTTGCCGGAAAATGCGCTTCATTCTATACACAAAAGCAAGCAAACTTCCTACAATCACCTTAACCAAACCATCATCATAGATTTTAATACTTACGCCATTCATTCGATAACGATGAAAGAAATTAACTTGCTTCACTACTATACTCCTTTCTTTTCCCGTTCATTGTCTTCGTCGTAGTCGAGTCCATAATTTTATGCAATGCGAGCGGATTATGTAAGGTAATAAGAAGAAAATGGCAAAAATAGTGCATGTACGGATTATTACTATTATACCCATTCAGTTTGTCCTTACCGCTACTTTCATCACTTCTCCTGCTACAACTATATTATTATACGCTTATTAATATTGTATGTGTGTAAAAGTGGTTGGATAGGAAAAGGCCAATAAACTTAGCAAGAGCAAGAAGGAAAGAAATACACATAATAATATCGCATACGACGTATTCAAACAGACAGAGCGCAAGTAAGCAAAAAGGCAGTGCACACGTCGCGCTGCATCGCTGCGTCGTTCCATATCATAATAGCTTGTAGGAAACATTAACAAGCATAATTTGAGAGAATGCTATCAAAGAAAAGGCTCCATTCTCTCTCTCTCTCTACATGACGATATCATCATCATCATCATCACCATTCACCACCACCAGCAGCAACAACAACGTAACACACTTCTTTTCTTTAGAAAAAAACTTCTACTTGACTGCTCTTTACAGTTTACTTATCTGATACTCACTCACAGAGAAAATAATGTTTGAAGAGTGAAAACTGGGAAATGATGGGAAAACATAATGTAATTTTACATAGAGATTGTGTACTAATCCTAATCTCACACAGTATTCCATTCCACCCACAACAAAATGCAGCAGACGGTCGTGTGTGCGTTGACAGGCAAATTCTACTCTCTCTAGCATGAACAAACCGTTGAGTTGTTAGCTATATTATGTTTATTACCATAATGAAAATAAATCGGTACGATATTATTTCCTCATGGTAAAAGTTTTTTTTCTTCTGTGGTACAGTATGCTTGACGGCAGAGGATCTCTCGTACTGACACAGTAAGAAGAGGGAAGCTGTGTATATCTTGCTTTTGATTGGATAAATAGTGGAAAAGATAATGTTCGCATTTCAAATAATGACTATGATTTGAAAGTAAAAAAAAATGATCAAATTCTCTTCAATCATCCGTCATAATGTGATGACGTGAAAATGATGATGAGGTAATGCAAAGATCCGTTTCTTTGCTGGACGCGTTACACTGTGGAATATGAAAAATTATTACAAGAAATACATAATATCCTGCTTTACCTCATCCATAAAAGAATATATTACATCATACAAACGTTCTAATCATAAAAAATCGAATCGTTCAATTGTCCCTGTATAACCAGGATGTTATGCAAGCCTTGCTGAAAAGGCGACATAAACAAGTGGAGTGAAGAATAATATGTAATAATTTAAGTGCTGTATATTTTCTGCAGCAGCAGCAGTGGTATTGATGCCAACATTTTTTTAAATCAAAATGAAGTCCAAATATATCACATCACTAAAAAGTATGAATCATCAAATTCATTGTTCATACATGTCCATTTTATGTTTCTACTTTCCCGAGTACCATGTCATGTACTCATCACTTGTACTCATTACATTCATCATTTATTTTCCATAGCTGTTGTGAGACATATGTATATTTTGCGTATGTGCTGTACACCTGTTGGACCACTTTTCAAGCAGAAAAAAATCAATCACAATCAGAACGAGATTAAGTTGTATATTGTTTTGTCGTCCTTTGTCCCTAATGGAAAAATGTTATTATTATAATCATGATAGCATTTACACAAAGAAAGTTTGCCGATCCCTACAGTTATCGTGCTGGAACATGATAACAAAATAAAAAGCAGGGCATCGAAAATGTGAAAGCCAGCATTTTCACCAACAAAAGTCTGTAATTTAGGAAAACTTGCAAATAATACCATTGTGGTCTTGAGTTACTTGAACATGCAAGGTTGTTCTTTGCTCTGAGAGACGGGACGGGAAGCTTATTGACAGCCTTGGCATATTGGTTGAACAAAACCTTTCTTTTTTTATTTTGTTTTTAAATTTCGAGTGGAACGAACCGCCTAGCACGAAAAAAACCAATGCTTATTTGTTTGTTGGTAGTATACCTAAAAGTTTTAAATTGGCTTGTTTTCTGCCTTTTCTCTTTGAAAAAAATTGTGATTGCATGTGGTGATGTAATCACCATAATCGTCACATTGCTTTACTCCATTTAAAGTTTTAATGTCTCAATCCAGGCGTAATAGAATCCACCAGAGAGGAGAGAAATAAACATGCATGTGATGCATGTGTTTTTAAACCTTCATTCAAGTACAAAGTGTGGTATACTTTTTTCACATTGAATTACAGCACGCACACAGTATTTATTACGTTGTGCCTCTATACCATTGAATTTTTGCAGAGCGAATGAAAATGAATGATTGTGATGATTGACTGCCTGACTTTGCTAACTACAATACTGGCCAACGCTGGTAACACTACTTATACACAGTGCCCACTTTACTTCATTTGGCATAAAAATGTGCAAGAAACAAAAACGGCATTATATCGACTAATGGAACAATTTTCCGCTACTCCCTTTTCAATTTATGGGCAATTTTCTACAAAATACCTTGGTACCTCAGCAGAGCAGCAGCAGTTGTTGTAGTCTCCTTGTTGCACGTTACTTTTTTTATTGTCATTCAGAATTGAAAATTGTTTTATTTCACTAATGATTACAGCTTTGGTGTACGTAGACATCATGGTGAATCGTAGCAGAATAATCAGTTCAGTGTTGTGTGCTTATGTGTAAGAATGCTAACGCTAAATTCAATACTCTTTGTGCTTTTGGTGAAATTATAATGATGATATGTGTAGGCAGGTAAGAAAAGTACGGTATTATTTTCATTTGTAGAAGGCAATTTTCTGCAACATACATTGATAATCAAACGAACAGACGACTGTCATTTTTTTGGTAGTTGGACTTGCTTACTTCATGCATACAACTATAACAAAACTTACAAAGAATAATAATAAAAGAGAATACTGTGACAAATTTATAGTGACCAGAAGAAGAAGAGACCGGCAATGCTAGAAACAAAATTATTAGCAAAACTTCTTTTTCGCCAATACCAATCCCAAAGAGAGCATTATTATCAAGAATTTTTTTTAAACTTTGAGAATGACATGCATACCTATATCACCTCTATGAACATTTTCATTATTAGAATACACCGGCCTGGCACTACTTTTGGCAAATTATGTATATAATCCCATAAAAATACATTATTATTACAATTCGACTGTCTGATATGCTCAAAGAGTATTAGCCAAACAACAACAATACAGTCGTCGTGATTACTTTTATGTACAAGTAAGTCTCAAAAAAAGAGAGATAATACCGACAATTTGCTATGTAGAGTTTGTTGTATTTTTTCCAATATAGATTTCATGATGATAATGATGATGTTTAAAAAGTTGAGCTGGATTGTTCGCCGCACAACAGTATAATACACGCCCACACTCCCACAAAAAATTAAACCAAGACAGTCACTACTCCACTCTTGCTTGATTATTGTACACGAAAAAGTGCCATCCATAAGAGTGTGTATATATCGGATGATTTTTTATTCGTGTCGCTGACCATTTTTGTCATCTTGATTTCTGGTTTCTCCTCCTGCTGCTCTCTTCTTCTCTACGAACTTTTTTTTTCTCTGTCTCCCTTGTGAAACGTCATGATTTATATCTGAAAATAAGAGCGACCATAACATCAACAATAACAGCGAAATGCATATCTTTATAGAGGTATTTAAGTAGAAACTATCGCCTGACAGTGTAACAATTGAAATTGCAAACTCATGTATAAATTCATCACAGTACATTTAGGTATATATATGCATGTATTTAATACACTGATGATGATGATGATGTCGACGAGGAGGAGGAGGAGGAGAAAGACTTTGTTCGGGAAATTGCACCCGTATGTCGCATGTACATGCATATAAATATTTATGCATATACATATGTATATTATGGCGCATCCAACAAGCAGTACAAGAGTTGTAGAGGGAAAAAAAGTATGTTGAATTATCATTATATTATGCATCATAATATTATGTGTATCATTATCAAGTTCATTATTGCCAAACAATCGAATAGAAAAACGTATTCTTTGGAGCAAGAAAGGAAAAAACAGCTTATAATCAGGGTTTGGACTTGGTTTTAATTTTATTGGAAGATTGGTACTGACTAAACATCGGCCTGATTTACAATAATACGAGTACACAAAGTCGTGTTTTGAAATCGATCACGTTGTAATTTGTGGTCGTAAAAATAGGCTAATCAAAAAGTTTCATGTATTTTTTTATTGACGAGAAAGACAGAATGCTGCGAGGAATACACACGCTTAATGATGTGAAAACTGTTTCATTCTAATGACTGGTTGTGCCAATCATGCCAAATTTGTCGGAAGTTAAAGTAGAATGCAGACAGTGCCACTTTGTCGACATACCCGTGATAATCAAAGTGTAAGAAGGAAAATTTGTAAATATACAATAAGTTACTTTACGGGTTTGTAAAAATTGCATACAGCAATAGGTCACAAAATGCTGCTAGTAGAGTTGCATTGTCAAACTTGCATGTTTTCAATTGGCGATTGTCAGCTTTTTTATTCAAACCGTTGGGTTTAGTTTTAATGCTTTTTTTCTTGTGATAGAAACATAAAGCAGGAAGTTCATTACACATTTAATGCATACATTTTATGATAAAAGATATTTGCATACAAATTCTTTTAACTGTCTCACAAGTAAAGGCTCATAATATCCATTAATCGTTGCGGCACCGAGTCCTTGGAGTTAGGAGTAGAACGTTGAGAAACGAGAAAGAAAATGAATTGACATGTTCCAGTCAATAAAACGTGTTCAAGGAAAAAGAGTACGCCGAAGAACGATAGGCATGTGAGCGGAAGCATTCATTGAACACATGAAATAAATGCAGTGCACGTGTAGTCATTCCGTACAGAAATTAAACTTTACAAGAAGGGGTGATCGCACTCGTCATGCAATGTTTGTTAAAGCTCGCAATGAATTTCCGCGTATTGTCCAGCAGAAATAATGACGACTAATATTACAAGTCCATTTGACAATATATTATGTACATTTTTGCATGTATACATTTTATTGCACACAAAAAGCATAAAATATAACAAGTCTTTATGTTTCTCTCATTTCCCCAAATCCTGCAATAATTTTTCTGTAAAAATAAGTCACTATCCTGTATTTAGTGCATCCACAAAAAATGTGTATTTTGTCAATGTATTTATCAAACATCAATTTAGACATTTGACAACAAAAGTTTCGAGTGCAGTGAGGATTTAAGGTACCTTTTTAAAAAGCCGCTTTATTCTCACACAGCTCATGCATCAACATAAGTTGATATTTCACAAAATCATATTTTCCCACCGTTTGTGTTCCGCATAATATCCCTATTTCTATAAAGAAAAAAAAACTTCCTGAAGAATTGTATCAGCCCTAGTTTCACCATTTAAACTCGGTACTTTTTTCTTTAAAAAAGTAAATTCATGAAAATGTTCATTATTGGTTTACAAAAGAGTGTCTCGTATGAGAAAATAATATAATGTTGTATGCCTTTATAGTTATAAATGCCGACACTTTTCTTTCTGAGTCAAGGTAAAATTTTGAAACGTGATGATTTGGTAAAGAAACTTATTTATTCGTGAAATCTGTTTGTAGTTACCCCTGCTATATGATGAGGTTCCTTTTCCAGATTAGCATTATTCTTCTATTCTGCGGGATTCCTCTGATTTTCAGAAATAGTAGTTCATGTTTCTTGTGTATTAAATAAATCTTAAGTAGCACTTCATTGAAATAACAATAATGATAACAATACGAGCACAAGTTTATAAAAGGCAATGAAGAAATATTTTCTTGATTTTCGTCGTTTTCTGTCAGGCTCATCATCGTATTAGTAGCATTATTATATTAGGCTTTCATCTGAACTGGTGTTGTTTGTAGGTGGCATACATACTACAGATATTATTAGCTCGCTGCATGGTTCATGCAGAAGAGCTTATTGTAGTTGTTGTTTTGTGAGCATAACTCAATAATATAAGTATATTATTAAGAGGACCTTTTTATTCTCACAGTAATAAAACTAGCATGTAGCAGTTCCATAATAATAACTGAATAGTAAATTATTTGAAGAGGAAAGAATTTCGTACCTCCAGTTGATCTCTTCCCACTTGTGTGAGCACGTCAAACCATGGACAGAGAAGAGACAATGAAAAGGAGAAAATTTCGGATTAGAAGGGATTAGTCTATTTCCCCGTGTCATTCATCTAATTGTTGTAACCAGATTAAGATATTCTTGATGCTACACAGTAGTAGCAACAGCTACTACTTGGTTTTGAAATGCGTGTATAGAAAACGAAAGATAAGATAATGGTGGTTCATTGACAACAATGAAAGAAAAAAAGTGTATAAGACGTATCGTAATGGTTGTTGCTGTAGTGTGAAGAAGCTACCGTTTTCTGGTTTTGTTCACATAATAAAAATGGTAAAGATCTTGTTATTATTGCATTCAATGTTGATTCACTTGAGAAGGTTTAATAAACAAGTCTTCCAAAAAAGGATATTACATGAAAATGTGCATATTATTGGAAAGATGAATGTGTGATGGAACAGGAATTTTATTTGGTATTGTCTCTGTGTTATTAGCCGGATTAGAGTATTATAAAGATGAATCCCATCTGGTATGTATGTATGGCGACAAACTAATATACCCATATTATTTACCATTTTTCTCTTCTGCTTTTCATATAATGTACGTCAAGAGCAATTGGCTTGTCAAGTAATAAAGGTAGCAGTAGTAATTGTAGTGAACTAACCACTGAGCAAGCAATATTATTAGCGAGAGAGAGAGAGAGGAAAAAGGTTACAAGCTATTACCTAAGTATCATTGTCGCTGCTGTTGTTTTTGTTGTTGTTAAAGCCATTGCATATAGTATCTAGTAAGCCGTTTAAAGACTCAAGCCTCGTCATGAAAAGCTAACAAGGCACTGCAAGGGAAAAGGGCATGAATGAGTGAATGATGAAAAAATTGTGAAGGATCTCATTTTCCCTTAAAAATTCATTGAATTCATTGGTATAACACACACGGAGAGAGAGAGAGAGATAGAGAGTGAATTAAAAAGTTTCTAAAACCGACATGCATGCATCCAAACCAAACCTTTGTATCAAATATTGTGCGGTGTGTAAAGTTGTAGGCAGCAGTCTCGGTACACACAATCCAGTACGTATCATAATAGTTATCATAAATTGTAAAACATAACAATAATAATAATGCACATATAATCATATCTTTTTCTTTTATTTAGCTGTCCATGTTTTTTCATATATCCTTTTCAATGATCCCACTCTCACACCATAATACGGAAAGGGCATTCATGTAGCACGTTGAAGCAATACACATTTTGTGTAAAATAATAGCAACAATAATACACAAATTATGAATAATATAGCAAAGTATAAGTATAGCTACTCTGGACAACTGTAGCCTATTCATTCGACTCCAACGCGACTTACTATATAACGCAATTTCATTTTCTCTCCCTCCAACACCAAACACAACCGTTCATTCAGAGAGCAACTGACTACCTGTTTTTTGTGTTTACCTTGCCTTGACGTCTGCTTCCATTTCCAGTGAACAGATCGGAAAGAAAATAGAGGAGTGAGAACGACAGAGGGATAGAAAAAGGAAATGTGAAGTAAAGCGGAAAAATGCTTTTATATCAAAGGTATGCATGATTTCATATTGCTGACTTATTTGGTCTGGTTTTTTTATTTTTCAGGAAAAAAATCTTTTTTTTCACGTACTGTTTTATGTTGGTAGGCTCATCTCCCTCTCTCTTTGATAAAAGATGCGATGTATACAGCTTTTATTATTACTATTTCTTTCCCTAAAAAGTAACCAGCAATTCATCCGTAACTGTAGAAAACAGTGTGTGATGGTTCGGTTCTCGAAGCTACAACAAACCATGACCAACTACTAACCAACTTTACTCCAAACTCAAACCGCCCCCGACAACAATAACACCGACAAACAAAGCGTGTTCGCTGGCATTACAGCTTGCCTGTTACTATTATTGTGCAATATCCCATTGCATTGCACGCATCTAACTAAATACATAGGTATATCATGAAGATGATATTATGTGCACAATTTATAAGAAGGTCTACTCTAGAAGGTGGAACCACTACTACCAAAAATACTACCTACAATTCGACGGCTTTTGCCTTGTCATTTCTTTCGTGGTAAATGAGATCATGTCAAATCAGTATTGACTGACGATAAGAGTGTGTAATGTCTGCGTGTATGATTATTATCGCAATATTACACGAGTAGTAGTTTGCTTGGAAAACGCACAAAAAAGAACTGCAGCATGTTTTAAAGGATCACTATCATTATCATAAGAGTCATTTACATTAGAACTTTGGTATATTAACTAGAACAGTAACACGCACAGAAAGGCAAGACAAATGCAGTTTATAAAAATGAGTCATTCAAAGGAAGGAAAAGCGCACGCACTTCTCCAGTCCGACTTCAAAAAACACAAGATGTTTCAATATAAAACGTACAAAAAATAATGACAAGGTTAGGCAATTTTTAATATTATAGCAAATGAATGTGCAAAGCCCACCAACAAATATACAACTTATTTTGCTGCCGTAAGTACAGACCGTTTGCTCGTTCAACTAAATACGTTGTCTGTTTTTTGTTTGCCTGAATTAACTCGAGGATTAAGCATCTTTAGCTCAAATACGTCAACATTTATTCGTGCTGAGAATATGGTCTTTACAATGTTCAACAATGCAAGGAAATTAGTGCAAGCAAACATGTGTCCCTAACCTTTACTAATACTTGTTAAATGTTCAAAAAGATGGAAAGTAAAACGTAAATGACCGATTTTTAAGAGAATCCGATAATTCCTTTTTGTGTGTATAAACGGCCTAGCCGATTATGTGTAGGCCCAACTGCTATTAAAGGCTCACGCACCATCGTAGACAAGTTTGTATAAAATGAGATATTGCTGTATAGGGTAGGGTATAAGATGACAAACAGGAGGCACAAGCACACACCTGGTTAACCTACACGAGTCAAAATGAATTTTGTCAGGCATGAAGCTGAAATAAAGACCGTGGTTTTAGAGAAACACACTAGTCAAAATAATATGAAAAGGAATTTGAGGAACCAGAAATGATGATAATGATGGTCCAAAGCATTGTACTTTACCTTTAGTGTTACTTTTTTCTCTAGTACTGTATTGCTCTCAAATGGTTCGTTTGCACGAACAGTGTTGGTGGCACCGATACCAGCAAGCAAAAACGAAAGGACCCTTTTCTTTCTGAAAAAAGTCCATCATACAATTTTAATTTTTTTGAGGTGAGCGTAAAAATCGTTGAAAAATTTTGAGAAGGAGAATATTATGAGAAGAGCGATGTGATGATACCGCTTCTTAGCAATGTGGACGTGAACTGTCAATAGTTGTCTATAATATACATACCTACGTTTAATTTTTTCCCATTAGCTCAATACTTTGACAGAGAAGTCGTCGGCAATGCTTAATGCTGCTTAATGTCAGTTTATGGATGGTGGTGATTATTGTTGGTGTGTGTGTGTGGAGCTTCCCTATTGCTTAATGGAGGGGCCATGCCATTGTTGAAAGAGTATTCCTTGTATTTAAACTCTGCACTAAGGAAACAGAGAGTGGGTATTATTATTAAGCAGATGAATGGAGTTGTAGGAATGAAGGCGTTTGAAAGAAAAGGTAAAGAAATTAAGAGCTTAAAGGACAGGTGACTATGATAATGAGACATTCGCCGCCACCACCTTTTGAGATTTTATGATGCATGTGCATGCTTCTCAAAAACATGACAAAATGCTGCCGCACAAGTTGGATGATGATAATAATAGAATGGGGCATTTTGTAATGTAAAGAATTGAACTTCATACAGTTGTTTCAATAGAAACGTTGAAGAAATGACAATTTAGGATTTTCGGCTCATTGACGGCTGAAGTATTTTGCTCTTCCAACCACAAATAATTTTGTGTAGCATTCATTTATGAAAACAGTACAATTACTGACCCGTCATAAAATAAAGTCCCTAACAATGTTATATAGATATACAAAAGCACAAAGGTTGTAGAAAATTCATTAAATATACGTTGTTTGTCGCTCAGTCAGTCGTCAGTCATCAGGTGAGGAAACTGCTGTTTTCATTACTTATTCTAATTACTGCACAACCAGAAGCTATAATCTGACACAGTGACACATGGGTAAACATCCCAATCCCAACAGCGAAAAGGAAGAAAAGGGTTGTTAATACTACAATAGTTGAAAAATGAAAGAAAAGAAGATTTAAAATTTATGGGATGAGACCCCTTCTTCTTTTTGACTGACTTCACACGCAGGAGTAGTCTTCGTGAATGAACCTGCTCAAGCAAAGTTTCATATGTCATAATAGTATGTATGTAGTAATAAGTCGAATTGTCTAGTTGTTGTACCACCGAGTTTAAGTCAGTCAGGTATATATAGGCAGCATTATAGGCATTATTATGATATTTGCCTTGTGTGAGCTCCTTCTTGTTTGTTTAGAAAAGCCGACTCATTCTCTTTCCATTTTGTTACAAACATAAAACCTATATAGCTGTATTATTTGTATATTCAAGCATCCAACAACGTGCGTGAAGCTAACTTGAGCCGTGAGATCAATAGTTAAAAAACGATTTCCATGCTTTTTACGATCCTTGTGATGATTGTTGGTGGTCTTTAAGCTAAAAAGTTGCCTGCTGCTTCTTGCCTTTCAAACGCATCCATGGCCAGAACGGTTGTACTGTAGTAGTGAATGTAGTAGAGTAAAACCTTTTATCCACAAAATTTACCTGCTTCCTTTCTTCATATAATCATATCATCCATTTTTTTGTAGTTTTCTTTGCTTTGATATTTTCCGTTTAAACGAAGATATGCAATAATCCCCTGATTATAATATGAGGCAAACAACGAGTGACAGCTAGGCAAGCGAGTGGGGAAGGGAGAATGCAGGCAAGCTGATTGTATTCAACTATTAAATACTAGCTTACTCGATGTATACAGAGAACCACTACTAAATTATGGTATTTACTTTTATTGTGATACCTTCTCATTTTCAGGTATTAAATGCTTCAAACTTAGAAATTGCTTTTAGAACCATCCATACAAATAGTTAGCAGGCTCACACAAGGATTTTTAAAATTACAGTGTACGTACAATTCATCCCCATTAAATGCTCAAGTTCTGACTTGTTTGCTATAAAAAGGTAATAGAAATGTCATGTTTCAAACTCTTAGCAAGACATAAATGTCCTTCTTTGTAGGTCGCTCGATGCATTGCATTTCAAGTTTCTAAAAAAATGGAAGAAAATGGACATGCTACTACTACTGGTGGAATTCACTTTCTTCCAATCAGCCACATCTGCAATTTGTATTAAAAGTCTGGAACTAGACATAGAAAAATGTACAACCCGCGGAACACTTTACTTGAAATGATCATACATGCTACAAAACTAATAATAAAGTATACAGAATGAGCTCATCGATCACTGCATCATCGCAAATGTCATGCATGAAATTACCATTAACGGCATATTGTGTTTCTATGCAAATTACTACTTGGGAAATAATTTACTTCACCCAAGCACAATCTCAGTAAAAGAAGTGAATGATGGACATTTTTAATGGCAAACTAGGTTAATGTATTCTTAAATATCTCAAGTTTTTGTCGACTTCGTTAAATTTATCAAAAGTAAGCAATAATTAACGATGGAATAATTTTGCTGTATTTTTTCTCATTTAGAAAACTATTTTGACAAATCCTGTCCCACAATCCTTGTCTCCAGTATGCAATCCTTTTTCATTATTAAAATCTTTTGCGATAAGCAGATGATTGTGTAGTGAATAGAAATTAAAACCATTTGGCAATTGCATACTACTGATGATTTATGCATTTTATTGACCTTTTTTAACCAAGAGTCTTGGTCCAAGGCATTATTTGCTTACGTACGTCACAGAAGCCAACATATTATGCAATTTTCTCGTTAGACATTAGATAGGTCGTGTGTACCTATACGGTAAATACTGTATGGCGTAAGGTAGAAAGATGCAGAATGTGTATGTGCCATGGTGAGTCATTGCTTCAAGACGGAAGAAGAAAGTAATAAGCTTGCTGATATGAAAAATGTGTATATATTGTGCTAAAACTATGCAAAATGGCATTTGTTGGACTTTGCATTCAATGCAACCACCTCAGCCAGCAAGTCTTACGTTGCCCCATGTACGTAAACCAAGCAAATATTCACAATGTGAATTTCACAGTTTTTCACTCCTGCCTATTCTCTACTCTCTCGAACAACTTGGTTTTTGTAGCCATGGTAGGTAATGTGTAATTAAAATGCGATAGCAGCAAGGATATTCAAAATACAATTTTTGGATGTCACTACGGCACCACCGTAATAGTAAGTTAGTGCACTTAAATTGGTTGAATGTTTTGGCACTTCAAAGAGAACGAGTCATCATCATGTGTAGACAAATCATCTTTATCTTAAAGGAGAAAGTCGTCCGTTGTCTGAGCGATAAGACACCCTGTAAGCTTTAATGCTCGCCAAATGACACACGTGTGAATGAATCCAAATGCATAATGAACTTATCACCACCACGTAGAAATCATAAAAAAAACTGTCGTTCGCTAACATTATTCATCCTGGCTGTTGGAGTCAATCTAGCATGACCAGAAATAAGTTAGGGTAATATCTGGTGATTCGGATTAATACTTAAAAGCTGTTCGCATTATTAAATCTGTACATATTTTTTATCAAAATATTAAAACACCTTCAAGTGTAGTATGTGCCAGCAGTGCAGTGTCACAAATACAGTCATATCGGTAGATCAGCGTTTCGTCTGCTGTCTCCAGATTTATCTTTCGTAAAATGTCGGACAACGTAGGGTTAATGTGTGTAGTTTATGAATATGTGTTTAGCTGTAGCTCAAAATGCTATAATGTGATAGTATCATGTAGGGTTGTTCAATGTTGTGAGGATAAAATCCATAAAATTATGAGGCATGCAACAGTTACTGCATTCCATGCCTACACTTACACTTGAGAAAAGTCGTGTAGTATTTTGATTTTCGCTCTTTGTGGCAGCAAATTATGTACTTGTGCAGATAATAGCAATGTTCAAGTGCGGGTAAGTGTTGAAAGCTATGGCATTCAAATAAACAAGCAACATGAGTCTTTATTTTGCGGGAAGGGAAAACGCTACAAAAAATGAAAAAGGAGGAATTAGTGTCAAGTCCGATGCGACAAACAGTTTTTATAATTTCGCTGGCAAAAACTTTACAAATCACAAATTTGCACAGTTTGGTAAACTCACAACTTCCCCGATGGCTACTACTTCATAATATGCTTACTAGCACACTGTGTGTGATCATGATGATGTGTAATTTTACGATAGCAAAGTGTTGTATCTAGCCAAAGTCATATTCAGTAGCATGTGCCATTGTCGCATACATGTCTCAAAACTAAACGAAATATTTTTATGACATATTGCGATTACATCCTTATCACTTCACAGCTACTACATGGTTACTCGCTTGATGTTATTGCTACTGGCTCGCCAGCCAAAAGAAATTCGAACTAATTTAAAAACGCCAAGAAAATGGATTTGATCATATTAAAATTCCTCTTGAAATACACATTTCAGTTTAGTTTACTTTATGGTCATGCAGCGTAGTACGAAAATGTGTGGCTCCACCCATACTTAAGAGAATTTGCTTGATAGCATAATTCAAGATTTCGTGAATGTATACATAAGCATAATAATAACAAGTTATGAAATCTAAAGTGCTATAATATCCTCTTCAAATTCCTTCCCCACCATTTAATCCTTTGACAAGTTAAGAGGAAACAGAAGATAAAAGTACAAGCATATTATATAGAATACTGGAGTGTTCAGCAAAGAGAACAGCGTTTTTGAGCAAGTGATGATGATGATGATGATACGTATGCCACCCTGAAATTTTGATGTATTTTCATGCACATTTATAATTATTCACATGTTCACAATAACACTAATAAAAAAATGACAAGGTAAGAATTATTAGGCAGACGGAGACTACTTTGATACCACGACAAGAAATATTTGTATGTTTCATTGCCAAAATTAATAGATTTGGTGGAGTGAAAGGAGCAACTGGCCACTTACACTTCATCAAGCGTGTCACTAAGCCAATAATAAATAAGTACATACATGCATGTTTTATGCACGTTTCTTTTTCTCCTGTGCATATTCTTACGTGGTGGTATGCAATCGTCGTAGTAATAGTAGTAAAGATGTTACTGACGCTATGATTCAAATTACGAAACAGTCAGCGTCTGATTTTACTACGAGCTTTACTACGAACGAACGTGCTTCTATGACTCCCAAATTTACTGCAACTAAACGAATGTTCCGAGAAGTTTCCATCCAAAGTGCTTTGCCCTCTTATCCTTCAAAAACTTTTCTCTTTCTTATTTCGTGCACCAGTCGATCTTATCTTGGTTCTAATCTTTACGGTAGTAACATTACTACAGCTAGATATAATAATAATAATAATAATATTTATTTTCTCAAAATATGCGCCGATATATTTCCACATGATATATGGAAATTATTAGATACAAGACATAGAGAAATGTACATATGCACAGGACAGTTTCCAAAGTATGTGTCTATCTACTCTACGTGCCTGTGACTAGTTTTGGTTTTTTACCGAAAAATCCTTACAAAATATGGCTTTTCTGTCCGCGAGTATTGTTGTATCATACAGAAGGAGTGAGGAATCATTTCAATTACATGTAAAGTATTGACTTCTATTCAATACATAATATAATGTAGAAGATGCAAAAAGAGTCAGCATGACACCAAATTTATTGTCGTTTGTTCACAATATTCAAGCAACTTTACCAATTTCCAATGACTCTCTTTTCTGGAAAAAAACCGCTTCCGACAAATAAATAAATAAATTATTGCAAAAAAATTGTATAATAAAAGTATATGTACTTGGGTGGAATAATGATCATAAAATAAAATAGGTAATATGGAACAACGAACTTCCTTGACGCTAAAAACAAGTTAATCATTTCTCCCCTACTCACTAGAACTTGTCTAAAATATTTACATTATTTATATACTTTTTAAAAGCTTACTTACTTGCAATAAAGTAAGTGTTTAAAAGTGATATATGTAGGTCCCACTTTCATTTCTTTTTCCATGAACATACATTACACAAACACAACATTTAAACGAGCTAGTTGGTTAGTAAAGCAAAAATTTACCAAGAATAAATTAAGTCAACTCCAACAAAATTCTCGAAAGCGAATGAACAACACAAAACCACGCAATACTCATATAATATATGGGAAAAAGGATGAGCAGCAGGCACTAGAGCAACTTGTCTTGATTTTATGGCACTTGCCACAATCTCCTCTTCTTTTTCTCCTTCTTTTCACAACTATCTGGCAAGGATGTATTTTAGCTCAATAAAATTTCTTACTAAGTTAGGATGTCAGTAGCTTTGTAACTCTGTAGTAAAGTCGTGTTTATTGTAATCGTAGCTCGTTGTTGTAGTAAAATAGTAAGGCACTTGAACATCCGGCTAAAAACTAGTAGCGTAGAGCTGTTGTAGTAGTTTCACTCGAACTGAGTGCCATGTAGTAGTTGGCGGCGGCGGCGGTGGTGTTGTAGTAAAATGTTCGTTATTGTATACTGGGTAGAACGACACATAACTGAAGGAAACCGGTTTTTTACTACCACCATATCTACTACTACTACTACTACATCAGATAGCAAACTACTATTGTACTACTACTACAACTCTTTTACAAACTGCTGAAAAGCAAAAGTGCATTATTCGTCGTAAAAAAAGGAAAGCAGATATAGGTATTTTCATCCCTTGCATTATTATTATTATTATTATTACTTGCAATATATATGTATATCTACTAGGAGTAGCACATATTTTTATATGCATTAGATCACTCGACCGTATCATCTCACAACAACAACCAAAAAAGAAAATCGCGTCTTCTTCACGACTTTTCCTCTTCCACAACTACAACTGTCTTCACTTGAACGATTTTCCTACTTTTCTTTTTTTCTTTCTTTTTTAGTGATTGCTTATATGCTGTGATAAGCAAAAGAGAAGTAAACTTGTCTCATCCAAAGAAAACTCCATATTTCCTTTTGGCCCATTCCTCTGCAATTTTTTGTGCTAAAAGTGCAGAAAACTGGGCACTGAGATATCTTGATCATGTGAATTACTTCTTTCCCTCCGTTTTGTCTGGAGATACACGTCTCGATACAGATACGTACACCTATGCAACCCTCTCTCTTGCTTAGAATAAAGAAAGACATTTTTTTGTTAAACAGATGAAAAAAGTAAGTAAAGGTGCAGGACCTCAGTTCTGACATGGAGAAAGTTTTGTTGAGTAAAGTATAGTAAAGCTTACGTAATAAAAAAGTACAAAAGCTGGGACCAAAAAAAAAATACTTTCCTTTCTTGTCATTGTACTTATTTGATGATCCCTTTCGCTGATAATTCTCATAATAGTCTACGTAAGGATTTAGAAACAAAATGGAAGCATCCTTTGTTTGCGAGTCAAATCAACAGAGATGCATGTGTTTTTTTTCTTTTAGATTGTTTTTTGGTTCTTTTCTCGTTTAGATGAAAGTTGTATGCATGATGCATAAAACAATAAATGTAGTTACATTAAACATCAGTATCCATATAAGTTTGTCTGCATGCATGTTTGCATCCTTTTCGGCATTTCCTGAAAGAAGAAGAGGAGACAAGTTTATTTAGTTTCCCTTTATGAAACGGGGCGAAATCTATCCGCTTTCTCCTTGAGTTGGCTACATCACATCATGCTTGTCACTTGCTTGGATGCAGAGAAAGATAGGATAGCAAGTACCTATAAGTAGCTGTTGACGTTTTTTACAACTCAAAAACACCATACTTTTCCAACTGCCTTTTCCATCTCTTTTTACAAGCAGATAAATGCTATGTACAATGTACGTAGTATATTATAGTACTTATTTGTCTTGATTGTAATCACTAACATCATATTATTCTGTTTTATAGAAGCAAGCGAGTTTTAGCTTTTCGTAGTTTTCGCTTTCCTCAATTTCTGTTGGAACTTTTCTCTGTCGTATTTTTCCGCTTGCTTATCTCATCTTATTCATCTCAACTCGCAAATCAGAGCTGATCGCTGGCTCATATATTTTTTATTTGTTCTTCACTACAATTTGGCACTCCTTCACTACTTTTGCTACTTCTCGTACCAGCAATTTTTCTTTCTTTCACAAATTGTACTTACATCAAAAACGACCATATATCTAGAACTTTATTAAAATGGTGTACGACTTGCCTGTCGTGAGTCTTCATCCAAGTAAAAACTGTTATTATTATGAAAGTTTGCTTTGAGACGATCATGTTAAATGTTAAACTTCCTTATCTACTGCTTGCTGTGATTAGTTTTTACGATGAAAACTTTTTCGATCTCATTTAAGTATGGATTGCAGAAGGATTTAGCGAGGTTCTTGGCAAAAGATAAAAAAAATAAATCTTTAAAATCAAAAAAGCTAGTTTTGCTTTTGCAGAGACTTGGGGAGTTTTGAAATGACCACTGGTTTTTATTATCATTATTGTTATGTCCAATGTACTTTGTCTATGATTACATTTATAGGTATCTCTACCAAACATGATGCATCAAAAGTTAATTTTCACCGAAAGCAGTGAAACTATAAGGATTGAGTGGAGTGGATTTAATGTGGTCATAATTTTACTACTCAATTTATTCACTACTTTCGAGTAAAAACATGTACTGTTTTATTTGTTTCAGGGCAAGCTCCTTCCGTAGTAGCACAAAAAGAAGCGGTGCTGCAGCCCAAAGAGCGACTGAGAATAAGATGTCGTCTGAGGGCTGGTAATCCCATTCCGGTGCTGACTTGGTATAAAGATGGTAGACCTGTTAATCTAACTGATCCCCGATTTCGGCTCCGCTCAAAGCGGTAAGTGATCTGATGACTTTGTTTTGAATGATGCACTAACTCGTTTAACTTTCTCCAGAAGCTTTATGGCTTATTGCGTGTAAACCCAGACTTTATTTACATTTTAGTGTAAAACGAAGGAAATTGTGTACTTAAAACCAGTCACGTTGAATATATATTATTCATGCATTTTCACTTGGAATAGACACTTTTTAACAAATAACCAGGTCTCAACTGATGAAATTCAGATTTTCTTTAGAACTGCATCCAATACACATTGAATGATGATGGTTTACTAACAACTGTAAGTGAAAGATAATAAGCATAGCCAAAGTAGTCTAAATAGGCTGCCCTTTTTCGAACGTTGTCTTTCCGCTTGTTTACACAAAATATATAAGCTAGTCTAATTCGTTAATGTCAGAGAGTTTCAAAACTTGGGTACACAGTTATGTTGGTTCTTTCCTGTCAATACCACATGCTGAGCCCTGTTGTTAGCCGACACAAAAATAGGCAGTCTCTTCAGGAAGTAAACTTACAGCGCTACAGAACGTAACTAGTTTTAAGTGGTTAATAATTATCAGGAAAAAAGCCCGTATTGGTACGATGCCCGTGTCAGCAGAAACTTAGTTGATTGTAATAATAATACTACGACCATCGATCATCATCATAGTTCAAGTACATACATAAGGTTGACTTGTTTACAAGTGGGAAATCCTACTAATTTGTAATAATCATTTCACAGCTAGAAAGAGCGAAGATCGCTGCAGAGTATTTATATTTTGATGTTGTCGGTCATCATGGAGCACGACAACAACAGGTCATCTATTTATACACGACTAAAATATTGATTTTTTCTTTGTTGCTCAACAGGCGTCAGTCAGTTTTAGTGATACGTAAAGCCAAGGAGATGGATACAGGTGCATATAAATGTGAAGCTAAGAACGTTTTCGGCTCAGCCCATGCAACGACCCGAGTGTCGCTGTCTCAACAGCCACAGCTACAGAAGCCGGTTAAACCTCCGTCCCCTAAACCCGTCGGTAAGTTAACGTAGTTTTGCTTGACGTGAAATGTTTAGACTACTCGCCATCAGGGTAGATATATCTCCTCGCAATCAGTGGTAGCAATAACCGTTTTTTGCCAAAATAATGTATATGCGTCATAATATTATGGAATAGCAGCACTATAAATTTTCAAATTCATATCTGCACTGGAGCTTTACTAGTGGTAAAGAATGTGCAAAAAAAATGCATTTTGTCTTCAACATTAAGTTTAGTGAAACAATGATACGTAGTACAATAACAATAATATGTGAAACAATAATATGTGATATACATTCAGGATTTACACCTTGGGTGTTCAAAAAATTTTTGTACATTTGTAGACCGTTTTTATACTGTGTGTCTTATAAAAAAAGAGCAGTAGTTTCACTGGAAAGTTATGGAGCAAACCCAAGAAATTATCCATTAAGTGAAATATCATCATCAGTCTTAACTCCCCAGCATCATCACCATGATTTATGTACGTGTGTACTCACTCACTCACTCACAATCAAAAACAATTGGCAATGAGGTTTTGAGGGAAGTAGAGCTATAATTATTGTACAAGATGAGGAGGAGGTCTATCGTAAAAATACAGTAATGGTACTGATGGTAGTCTGTCTTTTTCTTACCGAGACCATCGTCACAAAAATACAATTCTAATGATAGCTTGGTAGTAGTGTGGGTATGTATTTAAAAAGCGAAGGGAGGGAACAAAAGTTTGAATGTAAGAAAAAAAAAGATTTTGTTTCATGGGACAATAATGTCTGCCATTATTGTTAACGAACCCTTTTATGGAACTTGGATTAAGTATTCTAGGTACGTATTATCGTTGTATCATAAAAGTACGCTTGGAAATTCTGTAAGTTGGACTTACTGATTGTTCATAAGCCTTTACATCATGAGAACGCACGTCATGACTATTTTTTATTTATATAAATAATTCACTGTACCAGTTGCGCACTTCACCGTGATTTTGAATATATTTATCTTAAGCCCTGGCACATAAACTCTCACACACATGACAGGGAATTATGTTTAGAAAAACGTGGTACGGAATAGTAATATGATAGGTTGCGAAATACATTATTTGGAAATTGAATTGGACATTTGAGACATCGAAACCTGTAATTATCCCTCTTGTCATCCTACACACTTGGTCATTGTACTTAACTATGAGTAAATTTCGAATTACTACGACTAGTACGAGTAAATATTGTAGAAAATAGAGTACAACAAAGTGTACGACACTGCACCGGAATCTGCTAGAATACAAATTCATGCAACCAATAATACTCACACATGGTAGGTTAACGTGAGATAAAAAGAGACGCTTACAACAAGCAAACTTACAATTTATTGGCAAACGAGACAAAAATTGCTGGTTTTCAAATGCAAACTCAAAACAATTTAAAAGCTCAAAGTGTTATTTGAGAGAATGTAAACGGAAAATGATTCCAATTTCAAAATCAAAGTTATATTTACAATTACAACACTTTACAAAAAATGCATAATATGAGGGAGATGAGAACATGAAAACAACAGGATATTTATTTTTGTTGATTTTTGGATGTTTGTTTGATAGCTAAACATTTAAAAATAAATTAAACATGAATGCTTTATTGCAAGCTTTAAAACAAATACGTACGAAAATTTTCTGGCAGATTAAAAATTTGATGTAGTAAAAATGTCCCTGTAAATTCGATTCAAAATCTGACGTAAGTCAACCGAGAAACAGACAAGCATGCAATCTAAATAAATATAAAACTTTACGTTTATGGTACTAGCAAACTGCAAAGTAGTGACATTTATCCCGACAATAAGTTACATCAAAACAACCAGATTTACTTAAACTGTATATACTGATACACGGATTAAGTTCCATAAATAGACTGAAGTTATGATGGTGCCATTGACTTGCCAAAAGACACAAATGACCTCTGGAACGGTATTTTTATAGTGTTGAAAATCTAATAGTCGGATCATCATAAACCTTTGAAAAACTTACATCGACACGACAAAATGGCAAAATGGGGATTTTGACTTAACTCACCATTCGTAAAACCCTTTTGTCTTGACGTGATTCGCCGACGAAGATAGTTGATAAAAAATCCAACAATAGCTCCACAGCATCGAGCATTGAAGCTTGTAGTTAATTAAACAGTTTGACATTAAACTTGCGAATGTAGGACTATGCTGCAGGTGCAGACTACGACTACAACATCGTTTACGCCAATATGTTATTAGTATTCACGTCGTAATAGTAATAACTACCGTACTGATTATTATCGCAAGTGTGTACTCAGCGAACCAGGTTGTAAGTTGTAAGTACCGCACATAACCTATCAGATTGATGATGATATTTTACGTCTTTGTTTTAACTATTGTTTATCGTGCTTGTTTGTTATTTTTTTGCCTTTTATAGGGACTACACCGACAACCCTTTGGGCTGTTCCCAGCAGTAAATGTCCATTTGATTCGTACTGTCTAAACGGTGGTACCTGCAGCTACTACGAGACGATTGGCGAATACGTGTGCCAGTAAGTGGAAAGTCCCTTTCCGTATTTACTATATACTTTTTTAAATGAAATATGATCCCCTATTTTATTGTTTTCATACTGCCCCACGTATTGTTTTAGAAAATGTCTCAAAATATTATGTGCATGATGTAAATTCATTCGCTCACAAACAAACCCCTACACTATTTTTTTTTTCTTGGAAATATCGTGTATGTGCATCTGTGTGCAGATGCTCATGACTAGACGAGTGGTTATAATTGTTTATAATAATCTATAACAATGCCTGTATAAGTGTGTGTGTGTTGAAGAAACGATAATTTTTGTACTTGGAAATACGTACAATGTGACTAGAATGAATGTGCATATATGCCAATAATATTATCCAACTGAATAACTACGTAAAAATTCTCAGTCAAGGAAGCTGGCTGGTCTAGGCTTTACAAATTCTTAGAAAAATGATTGTCATCTGCAGACGGCTATTCTTTCTTCCGATGAATGATTTTACTCTCGCTTTGGTAAGTTATCACGAGGTCGGATCATATAATACACATGTACGTACGTGTATTGCATGCTATGATAAGAAAATGACAAATTACTTGCCTCCTTCTTACTAATAGCTTACTAATGTATATTTCATACTTACGGTTACAAAAGGTACCATAATATCAGAGAATAGAGATCATTCACTCTTGAGCCGACTTTTGCAATCGGTAAACTTGCCAAAAGTGTCCTTCCTGTAACCTGTAATGTGATGAGCCCCAATTTCAATGCTGGAAACACTGTTGCACCCAAACTAGGCAAAGTATTTTGCAGATTTTAACAACAACAAATCCACAACTTGTATGTAGTGCAGTACCAGGTTATTGCTTTACATAATATTCTATTCCATCTCTTTACAACAGTCTTTGACCTACAACATAAACTTTGATTCGTCAATAATTATCTCGCTCATTTTGTTCATTTCCGTTGTAAAAATGTACATATATACCCATTTTGCATCTTTGCTAATTGTCATACCGCCGTCTGCAACTGCAAACTATAAAAATGTGTATGGTGGTGTGATGTGTGCACTTTTTATCGGTTCGGTTCTTTATGCGTAATATGATACTTATAGTGTCACTCAGTGTGGGCCATGCAAAGTGCAATGATGAGTGATGATTTTTCTGGCTGTTAAACCTTTTGTTTTTCATGCGAACCAACTGATGATGATGTGCTTCTGTTGTGTTTCATTTTATGCGATATTTAGTTTTGGAAGTACAGCGAGCTATGTAAGTGGTACACATTACCATTATAAATTTTTTTTCGGATTTAGATGAGGCTTTTAACAACAGATATAGAGACATTTGGAGAATAAACAGCTTGTCACGGGACTAGAAAATAGTAGTAGTAATGATGATTAAGCAGCTTCTTGTAGTTTGCCAATGATGACTCATTCATTTCTGTTGTGCTCATAACAAATGATTTCACAAAAGTATGCAACTGAAACTGTGCGTTTTTTTCTATTGCAAATTGCAATACATTGTTGGCGATGTAATGGCATCAGAATTCACATGTCGTCTTCTAATGTTCTTTGAGAAAGCGTCAGAGCAGCAGCGGGCTTACATTGCATTACCCACGTACGTAATAGTAATAATATGCATTTTCACTGGTGATAACCACACTGTAATTAATTATCAACACAAGTTTACTATCAAGACAAATTCAATGCATGTTAAATATGACGTCGTTTTACGTTCAGTTGGGAGGAAGAGGAACCGAAAAATGAATATATTAGACGAAGGATTGTGTAAGAAATGAAGGAAAATATCGTGCAGGCTTTTTTCTATTCTATTTCATTTTGGCTTCGAGCCACTATTTTAATCTTCTTCATGTAGTACATCTTGTAGTTTCGGTGTGTTACTTTTCGACTTTTATTATAATTTTGAGTTTGATGAGCTTAGTTCATAGTCGTGGTTGTCTCTAATTTCCCTTTTCTACAAGAAATACGCATATGTTTTATTGTTCGGGTCCAAGCTGTCTGAACTTTTTGTTTATCTGTTATGTGTATTTTGCATGTAGATGATGTTTTGTAAAGTGTGCATTTGTGTGTACTTCATAGGTATTAATCTTTT
This sequence comes from Lepidocyrtoides sp. E14, assembly GCA_027743805.1. Taxonomy (NCBI): domain Eukaryota; kingdom Metazoa; phylum Arthropoda; class Collembola; order Entomobryomorpha; family Entomobryidae; genus Lepidocyrtoides; species Lepidocyrtoides sp. E14. The sequence goes on from JAHZMZ010004581.1 coordinate 27,339, forward strand.
TTTTTTTTGCAAAAAAAATCATCGTTACCCTTCTACCTTTTTCTAGTGCAAGTAAGTGTGCATCTTCTTTATATCTGTCTATTGAAAATATACACACTGAAACTGATTTGCTATAATTTGAAAGTGCGCATGTTGGAACAGGAGACAGTGTCAGTTAGGAGTGCCTCAACTCGTCAGCTCGATACAAAGTTGTCCTCCTGAGATGCATCACTTACAACGAAATGTTTTGCAATGCGATGATTTACTGTTGGTCTACCAGTCTTCCATCTGGACACTGCTATGTTGCGGTGTGTGGCATCTTTTATTACCAATTACCCGACAGCACTGCTGCATTAGACACTAGCTTTTTATGTGGAGCAATTTCTGTACTATAATTCCTATTACGGATGCTGCAACAAAACAAGAACATGGCAAAAAGGAAGCCAACATCCATAATGCAAACATGGATGAAATGCACGGATACACCAAGTTTCTTACCGTTAAGTGCTATAAGCATTTTCCGC
>JAHZMZ010004582.1:0-30384 GCA_027743805.1 Lepidocyrtoides sp. E14
ATGTGACAGACCTCTCCGAAAGTAGGAATTCGAACAGATCTATCAAATCGCCGCAAATGTATCGCCAATAAAATCCATCTTGTTTGTGTAAATATGTAAAAGAACATTTGCAAATATTGTGTTTACTACTTTTGTTTTACAAGCTGGTTGTAGCTTGACCAGAGGAAAAGAATTTAAGAAATAGATTTAATAAAAATGTATTATTGCATGATTCCAATCATCCGTTGTGTCCGCTCCATTTTTGTTATATTCTACATACGTGTATACAGACATAAACTGGTTGTACTCTTGCACTGAAAGTGACTCGTACAAACAAACAGCTACATGAGCATCGAATAAAGTGCTAACTGTAAGATTGCACATGTTAAACACGCATTAAATCGTTACTCCTCGCATATATGCATTGCAACAACAGCAGAAGTGATTAATATAGGTTATTAGGATGAATATTCGTATGAACCTCTTTAGTCATCATGTTTTATAACAACCCAGCATTTTTTCATTCTGAGTGTAAAATTGTTGGTGTATAATTTGCATAGGTACTTGTACATTTATTGAATCGGACAAAATTGTGATGGCTGATACCAAGTAAAGAAAAGGGTACTAAATATCATCGTTTGTCAAGTAATTCAATAAAGTGGAATTAGTGTAAGTCGAGCTTTCAGACGAGTAATTAATTGGTGGCATGTTGTAAGGGTTTGGAACACAACCAGGGATGCCTTGTTAAGCCACTAGAATTTTTGACACATGCTTACAGCATCCGCATCCGTCTTAAGTTTAATTTAACTTTGGCTTAGTAATTAATATTGCATCACGTACAACTTATTTGCATGAGATTCACGTTCTTTTTGTACACACAGGTAGTGCAGTGGAGTGAAGCTGTAGTTCTTCTTGGAATTTGCTAGTTGTTGTTAGTATTAAAGCCTAGATTTTTGCTACTTCCTGTTTGATACATACATGATGCACAATATTGCACGAAAACATGACATGCACCAGTAGCCATCAGTATCGACAGGAGTCTTTTAACAACCACTCTTGTGCACCTTCCCATTTATCCATACCACCGACCGAAATGAATTAACGTAAAGCCAGAAAACGTTTAAGCTATTGTTAGAAAATAATCAGTAATCAGGATTGGACAGATGACTAAAACTTGAACAAAACGGTTGCACTTTAACCTCAATGTACTTTATTCAGCATCGGTAAAGCAGACCAAGATTTGTACAAAAAGCATTAGAGAAACGACTCGTCTTTTCAAATTGTTTGGGCAATTGTTGCACCATATTCATTACGATTTACGATTTGTTAAAAATTCTATACATACTTCATTACCATAAGTTGTATATAGGCTCATGTTTTATGTAAACTTTCTAGCTACGCTACCTCAACGTTCCCCGACCTTCAGCAAATTGTAAAAATTACAAATTTTATTAATTACTCTAAATACTAGTCCCTTGCATACTCATAGAGTAAAAAATCGCCCGAGTATTCAATTCAATTTAATTTAAGTTATCAATTATAAAACGATTTATTCAATGAAGGAACTGTTAAAAAAGTGGCATGTAGAGCGAAAAATAGCATTTTAACTTGTAACTATTTAACTACACCTCCATCCATCATGTTATCCATTAATAACCTACCCAGAACAACTTATCATCATAATATCATCATTAAATAAATAATTCATGTCAAACTAATGCTTAACACCTGGTTTTAATTGGGTAGGCACACAAAAAGTAAAGACATTAACCATACTACTGTACAGTGCTTACCAGAGTAAATTAACAATTCTGCACACAACAAATTAATCGAGGATCGAACAAAAAAATTGATAGCGATTAAAACAAGTACTTTAAATGTTGGCAGATAATTCAAACGTAAGCAAATAAAAATTGCAATATACGTATCTAAATGTTTCTGCTGCACTGTTAAAGTTGCACTGGCGTGCTGCGTACTGCATTGTGTTATTGAAACGAACAGCAAAGCTGATCATTTCATGAATGAGCTAACTTTAACTACTAATCCCCCAACAAGATAAGCATGAGCCAGTAGTCAGTAATTTTACGAGAATTCAATATTATACCCTTCGATTAGCATATAATAATGATTTAATGCACGCAAATGTTTTGCGTTCGGTGTTGCTACATAAGAAGCAGATAATCATTATTAATTTCAGCTTTGGATGACGACGTTTAAACTGATTCGGTTAATGTGGTAGTAAACGTGTGTGTCTTTTTACTATGTGTACTAAGCCTAAGCGGTTATGCAGTAGTTTTACCTGCAGCATTTGCTGTATTCACAGTGATCAGTCAAAATTTTTTTTGAAGGGTTTTGGAATCGCTTCAAGATGTACATACCTACATAGAGAACTAAAGAAATTGAAATGGCTGTGTTAATGCTGTGGGGATTACGTAACTGGGCTAACTATTATTTTATTGTTACTTTATGTCTTATATCATTATTATTTATCACTTTTTATTGCTATCAAACGGATACAAACTAATTTTTATTGGCAAAACAAAAATTACTTGAAGTCAACCATATATGTACATAGGTATTATATTTAGGTGGTCCTTCCCCTTCACTAATAAAAGGATTTAATATACTTATATGTAAGTAAAGATCACCTTGCACTGCCCATATTGATATTTGAGTTGCCTATATTATTATTTATGATTATAAATACAAATCTTTACATGCTACAAACCCTATTTTGCAACGTTAAGACCGGAGAGAAGCTAAAATGCTTGGGTGATTTTTAAAGGCTTCATTAAAAAGTCATAATTATTTTATAATCTAAATAAAAAAAAATAGGAACAGTTCATTTTTATTGCGCTTACACGCACGTACAAAATCGCTCAAAATACCTACGTAAGTTAAATAAATACTTTGTTCGACATAAAATTGGAAGTGCAGTGGACGTCCGGAAAAGATTGCAGAAAATTTGCAACGCAGACAGTTTGGTTTTTATTTCATGACTTACTTCTTGTTTCAAGCGTTTATTTTCCTTTCTGGCAGCAGCAGCAGCTTTAAAGGTCATTAAAACGCGCTTAAGTACCTTCGCGAAGAGAAGGTAAATATGGAGTACTAAAACTTTCAATAATGTGGGCACATATTTTGCTCTAAATGTGCATCGATCGCGTCAGCCAAGCAAACAATTAATTATGTCATACCAGACAAAAGTAATCAATGTACCTGCATTTGTGATAATAATTAGGCCTGGTATTACTTAAATAAACAACTGTTGGATGATATATGTTTAAATAACTGAAGCAATTAAGGTATTAACTCATGTTGTGATTTTAAGCCAAACTTTTTTTTGGAAACAACAGTTATGTTAATGGGAGCGTCATCTTGTCTTTATATTGAGGTTTTAAGAAAAAGCTAGAACGGAAATGACACTGTTTTTCAAATATTTGATTTCTTCCTATCTTCATTGATTATTGTCTTCCTTCTAGAAATTTTTGATAGGCTACTTGTTTACGATGGTAGACCGCCGCACACGATCAGCTATCTTTACACACCTGTATTTTTTTTACATTCACAATGTCTCAGAAGAGAACATGCATAGAGGTGACATTCAATAAAAACCATAATTATGGAGAAATCTGCAGATAATTCAATTAATTATGTTTATAATTGATGTAAAAGTGCAAAACTCTTCCGTTGTTGTAAAAGAAATAAAATTGCCACCCTTAGCTTCTATGATTGACAAATGATATGCGTGTATTATTTATAGACGTTCATGTAACTTTGCTAGTACATCCTTAATCTTCATAAATTAACACTACTGTAAAAGCACCGTATGGTATGTTCGTTGTTTTTTTCAATATCGCACACAAAGCCTATGCTGTAAAGGCGAGTTGATTGGTAATGATTAATGAACTTAAATTACAAATTTTTGCATAATCTAAGAAAACTGTATATGCATGCAGTCATTGCAAGGATGGTAAAATGATAATTAGTAAAAGGAAAAGGGGAAAAGATTTGTTGTTTTTATTTTTATAGCTAAAGCTGTTTGAGCAATTTCGAAAAAGCAAAGATTTTTTTTAAATATTTAAAAAAGTTTGAGTGTTTTTGGTTATTGCAAACCTTTTGAAAATTACAAAAAAATGTTCTTTTTATGTTGGTCGATACTTGTAAGGTTGTAGCAATTTTTGTTGACTTGACTGATGAGCGATGAATAAACAAACCTCTTGTATAATATTACGTGTGTGCATCCAATTGCGTTGCATATAGCATCATTTTACTATATTACTGCTGCTGTTGTTTTTGATAAGGAATAACAATAGTCGTAAAGTTTAGTTATGAAAACATTCAAGGCTCGTGCTGTGTCACTTGTCTGTCGGCTTGGTTTGCCTAAATGGGTACGTTTTTGGCCATCTCTTATGAGTAAATTACGATGGCCAAATGAAAACGACAAGATGGCGATTAATTAGGAGAAAATCAATTGTTATTCTTTACATTGTACTATGTGATAAGAATTATTATTATTTTCATCATGGGGAGGATGATTAGGTATGCACATGCATCGAATTTTTGCTGCGGCGTCAAAATCAGGTAAGCAATTGTGTATCTTGCATTAGTCCTCTCAACTAACTTTGATTTGGTCAGTGAAAATCACTACACTTCAGAAATATTAGATATACCTATATTATACCACTATGATGTACCCATTACGCATCTACGTGTACCCGTCTGTTGGTTTGTCGGTCTGTCTGCGCAATAGGTTTACTCTGATGGCAACGAATTTTCAAATAATAGCTTGAAAGCGCTTTCATACAAGCAACCTTGAGTCGTTTTCATGCAAGTTCATAGGCGGTGGTCGTAGATCAGCGGCGTTTCTGTACTGTACTGTTTCAGTAAAACGCCGTAACTTATTTCGTTTTTCTACATAAGGTACTGAATGCATCTGGTAATGCTAGTTCACTATCCACTCTTACTTAAAATACTGCAATACTTAACCGTTTAACCGGTAATATAGTTCAAATTTCGAAATGTCAACAAGTTTTCAATTTTTTGATAACCGCCATCTTATCACCATGCATTTTTCGGTTTACTTCTTACATATGTACAAAAGCAATAAGTTTATTGGTTTATTATTATTTTCGCAGGACTTTCAGACATGTAGCACGTTCTTAGAATCTGGCTGTGAGTCTAATTTTCTTTTCTTGATGTTTTTGAAATACTATGTAGCCGTTAAAGTGGCTAACTTGATTGAGCCAATAATGTGGGTTATCACCAAAATCTACTCTTTGATTCGAAGTCATACATATGAAATGTCAAAATATTATGTTGCCATTGTGCCTAATTTAGATGCTCAGTGCGCTAATTACTGCTACTGCCGTGGTTGCAGCATTTAGCTTTATTTTTTTATTGAAGAGAGTAGGAAAAAATCCCCTTCATCATCGCTTCTTGTTCGTTTTTTTTGTGAATCAACTCAAACCAAACAGTCAAGTGCTCAATTTTGATGCAGAGCATAACAGAGATGATATCGAGTAGTCGTAGTTCGTCATATATTAAATAAGTGGTAGTGGCACTATTGACCTAGTACACCCTTTAAGGCAACGTACAAGTGCAAGTACAATTTTCTCCACGTACAGCGTAAGTAATACACGGCATTATAATTATTTGTCTAATGTCATGTCTTTGAAAAAATGAAAACAGGTAATGTTAAGTTTGTTCGTGCTCGAACAAACGTAAAAAATATATTTAGTATCCATATGGACGTAACAGATCATACAACATTTTTCAATTTTTTTTTTCCAAAACTACTTTGCAGTGCTGTAACCGCAGCAGTTCTCTAGCAACTACGACCACCATCAGTAAAAAACAAACATGTACACATGCGCCACCAATCCCAATAATCAAAAGTGAGTAGCAGAAAAAAACAACTTGTTTCGAATGTCAACATACAAGAAGAACTTCAAGAAAATGATGATGAGCATTTTTCAGTTGAAGCCAGAAAGATACTCTCTTTTCATTAAAAAATATATTGTTAAATAGTTGTTTTCTTCAATATTACACTTCACGTTGATGCAATAGATGAAGTTACTACGCAACAAATTGTTTGGTTGGTTGGGTAGGTTATCAATCTAGCACTACCTTTACTACTACAGCCGGCTGTGACCGACCACATCAACGTTCAGTACTTTTTGATTATTGTTACAAACCAAGATTGCATACACATTTATTATTGCATCGATCATCGTCATGATCATCACCAACTGTACAAACATGTATGCCAATGCAAAGCATGTTATCACTTATCAGTATGCGTTTATGTATTTATGCTAAATATGTTACAACGACAACTTTTTTTCAACAATGATTACGACACACCAAGAATCTATATTATTTACAGCGATTTTTTAATTTTCAAGGATCTTCAATAGGCCATTCATTGGAAAAATGATACATACTTCCGCTTTTTGCTGAAAAGGAGTAGAGAAGTTTTTTTAGTTGATAGTAAAATGTTATACGAAAAAAGGGAAAAGAGGATGTGCACTTTAAATATGTAACATGTACCCTTAAAAATAAATGATAATAACCATAATAACTAAATTACTGTTTATGCGTCACCACAACCAAATGCCACTTCTAAAGTCGTTCTACTCGACGTTATCGAGCCAACTAGTAAGAAGAGAGGTAGATAAGAGCAATGGATCTAGAAGAGGTATGTATAACTACCGTTACCACAACGGTCAAGAACCTTGTGAGGTGAAATCAGGATCGAATCATGATGACGATTGTTAGTACTCATCATAACATCACATATAACCATGCAGCCACCACACCAAAACAATTTTTGACAAGAGGAATTTTCTGAAAAAAAAATCAAAGTGAATGGACTTTTTTTTTTGGAAATGAGTCATTTTTAAGAGACTTTTAAAGGGTTCTTCCGATGTTCATGTTAAACAGTTTGTTTTCTGTAGAAAAAAGCTATACCATGATTATGGCACTCGTTATTTTAGAGAAGTGAAAGTGAATGAAATATATGAGCATTCTAGCACTACCCTAAAAATCGCAAGAAAAAATACATACCCACTTAATTGCAGTAGCAGAAATGTTTTCTATGCTGTCATCTTTCTATGCTATCAGAGGAAAAGTAACTAGAAATTTTTTTGTCTAGAAAGAAGATCATTGCGAAAAACAGCCCAGAATCAAAAATGATATGTGTAACGTGTAAGTATTTTGATTATTTTTTACCTTTAAAAGTTGGGTTTTCCATAGATACTCCCCGCACAACTTCAGGATGAATGACCTGTTTTTCGCAGTACGATAATAACTCTTTACAAATCGCAATAATTATATGCACATACCCATTACATTTGCTCGAAAATTTATCTCTGGAGGAGTTCAGCAAAAAATAAGACAATGTTGAACTGTAATCAGTAGATAGATCGATCTACAAAAAATCAAAGCTGGTTTAATGGAGATGCACAAAAACAGTCGCTTAAAAGTGAATCAAGTGATGGCATCAATATACTCGGTATTTATTACGCAAGAAATAGTGTTTGTTGAATGGCATTGCCCTAATAATGTGATGTTGAGTCATTAAAGTTAGCTTAAATAACAATCAACGGACTAATAACCAAAAAATTTTGCAATATTTCGGATAGCTTTTTTCACTTGGCAGTTTTAATACCATTTGCAAACTTTGAAATTTGTTCCTGTATCTAAAAAATGCTCCAAAAAAATCGTAAGTAGCTTTGTTATGTCGTGTTTGAGTTATTATTAATAGATACCTACTATTTGTTGCGTAATAATAAGAAAAGTCACATTTTACTCTTGCAGCACGTCTACAGTGCAATGATTTTGGTGATGGAAAAAAAATGTTTTTCATCTTTTTTTTTCTTTTCTTCACGAACTGCAGTTATCCCCCAATCCAAACATTTTCAAGTGTTCTACTTTTTTAACTGATGATGATAATATGATGTTGGTGACCAACAAAATACTGACGATGTCATGTCAAAGTAGTAAGGTCCTTTACATACTTGATCGAGAATGTGTACAGCTACCGTTCCATTTTTATAATGTGCTTGCATATATGTACGTACATAATATTGACAAAAAGTGCATAAATATGGACGAATTGAGAGCACGATGAAGATTAAGGGAAAATGTAATTTAACAATTGATACTTTACTTATTATTATGAAACATACTCATCGTAATTGTCCATCATCATCATCATTACTACCATTCATCATTAATATTACGACGAATTGTATTTGTGTACCTAAATATATTTATTGTTGCTTATCTGTTTACTTCTTTCTTGCGCTGCTCTGCTGTTACCTTCATATTACATGAATAATAATAATAATGAATGACACTAATACACCCACTCACAGAAGGTTCATTTTATATAAAAAAAATCCTTTATGCAGCAATCCAAGTTTGATTTTTTTCCATAATTGTCCACATTACCCAAATATCATTTTTCATCTAAAGCTTGCCTACCCATTTAAATCTCTTTTTTTTGGGAATTTAGAATTTCCTCACATGAACTGTTGCACCATTTTCATCAAAATTTGTAATTTTATATGGTATTATTCATAAATTCATTCCCATTTCAACTTCCTCAGGTACACTGAAATCATCAATAAAGGGCCAAGAATTATGAGAATCTTCAAAAAAAACTTATTTTTTTGTAGTGATAACGATACTTGAAAACGATGTACTGATTTTATGTTTTTGCTGTCATTAGTCAAAGAAATTTCTAAAAGTTAATGGATACAAGGTGACTAAATTCGACAAGATAAAACAAGGTGTGGACCTCTCGTGTTACTTCTCAAATGTTGACGAATGGCCCATCTTGATTGTTAATAGTAATAATGATTCAAACACGACAGATTACAAATTACACTTCATTGACTAATATCAACAGCTAATTAGTACCTACTATTGGTGACAACATGGTAACAGATAACCTTTCTATCTGCATTTCTTGGCACATCAAAGCAGTAAAAAAACCTGCGCCAAGCAGTAAAAAACCACAAGTTTCCCGAGCTTCTTTCGTACAGCAAAAAAATTCTTTCGTTTTTAATCAGAGGGAAATCGCTGTAAAAAAATAAAACATCGAACATCGTCATAAGTACAACAATATTTTTAAGCAGAATGGAAGACCTTACTCGGCCTCAAGTGTTGGTTTCTGACATGCTACTTTTTGCATCTTGTGTCAAGCATTTTTTATATGTTCATGTGTTGAAGCTGAGAAGGGGTACACACTTACAAAAAACACAGCTCGCTTACAATAAAAGCAAAATGACTGAGTTTTTTCCTATTCTGACTTTTGACCGATAGGTAGTATCACAATGCATCACCATTCACCACATAGCCATCAAAATAGCAATGCCGTTACATTATTGAATTACTACGCTAAACCTATTTGTTACTGACAGGGTTTTTGCATAGCTACAAATATATATCCGTCACTATGGAGGAACAGTAGATGCTATAAGTAATTAGTATTTTATTACTAGTATAAATATGATTTTGCGCACTTAAGTGTGCCTTAGAGGAGCGTGAATGTCTGAACAAAGTAGTACAAAAGCAAGGCAACCAAATGCATTTTGCTGCTGTGCACGATGCTACTACTACTAATAATGTTTGGGTTACCTTAATTGATGTAAAGTTCACATGCAAGGTTTCCATCATATTATATTTTTTGCCAATGTATGATAGGTAAGTATGTATTATGCATATAAACACGCCATCATCACTACTTCTATTGTAGAGGTTTCAGTCAGTCATTTGATTCACAAGATACATACCTACAAATTTTGTGTTATGCGATGATCTTACTGTAATATTTTTGTTCCATCATTTATTTTTGTCTGCGTGTCACAATTCATAACGTTTGCTCTTGTTTCATTTTTTCAAACAGAGCAGTAACCAACTACAAACACATTATTTCTCATCTTATACCATATTTGGTACAATAACCATGTCTACCAAAAAATTCCGTTAAATACAAATTTAAAATGATAGCAAATACTTGTAAATATTATGATTCATCATTAAAAGGCTTTTATTATTTTATTGCATTCCTTTCTCGTTAAGTAAATGATATAGCTGTTGTTTCATACACGTTGGTCTTATAACTTGCTATGACGCACAATTTGCATTTATTTTAATGGCTAAAATGGTTTTTTGTATGACCCATCATCATCGTACTTATTGACACAAATTGAATCACACAAGTCAACATGGAAAAAATGTAGAAATTCTAGCGAGTATTCTGAATGGGAAGAAAAAGAAATTGTACAGTTTAGTATCATTATTTACATATTATGTAGTAGGTACATGATATTATGTGCAATCTGCTGTTTTATTCATTATTAGTTACAGGCATAAAAATGAAAAGTGCAGAAATGGTGTAGGTGTAGTTCCTCCTTGGATTGGCAAACCAAAAATCAAGTGCTGCATTTGAATTTACTTTGTTACCTGTAGGCAAATACCCATGTAATATGAGCTGAGTAACTAAAGTAGAACTAGTAAGTAATCTTGGCTTTGGTATCCATGAATTGTAACCTGTAACAGCATGCACAAGTAATTTTTCTCGACTAACCAACTGCAATATATATGACACGGTTTACCAGCAAACGTTTTGTTTCATCAGATGTTGGTTATCATTTACAACTGAAATTTGTTTGTTTTTGGTAAAAAAATAATCATTACTGCTGCTAATTAAATTGTAATACAGTACATATAGTTCACATTGTTATAAGATAAAAAAATCATTGATTCTACCTCATATCCTAGATAATAAGAGCAATGGAAAACCTTTTGCAGTGCCCACTTTATCATTCCTTTTAGAATCTTGAATCATACAAAATGTATGATCGATAATGATACTACATATTATGTCTTATTAATGGTTCTCATAAACAAACACACAAGAATCAGCAAACCAGTCATGGTTTTTTAAACGCTAAGCCACAAATTTTTGGCAAGTTTGGATAAGTCTTTATTATGAATCATAATAATTTATAATATTTATTCGTTTGCGGAAAAGTCCCAAAAATAAAATACTTCTCTCGAGTACTTGGATTCTACATGCTAAAGGAATGTAAAAACAAGAAGAAAAAATGATGGATGAGACGACAGGGAACATTATGACCGTATTAAATTATATGTAATATACGGCTTGTCCCCTGATATAATCAATGCTCTCTGGTAACACTAAACTCTTATTGCATTATGGTTACTTTTTTACTTAAATTTAACTAGACTAATAATATAGTGAAGGAAATGGAAAGGATGTGTTAAAAAATTAAAGAACTAAGGGACCTCTATGATGGTGGATGATAATGCAGTGTCATGCGTATTAATGCTCAACATACATACATAGTCTATATAATGCAATCCGATAATAATAAGACGCGACAAGAAAATGCTTAAAAGGGCTTGCTATCTCTGGATTTTCGTTCATTCTTCCCATCTCCCTCTGCTTCAAAATATTTCCACCTGCGTGCTACTTACAAGTGTCCAGATAACTCAATTTTGCTTTGACAAATTCCGATTTCTCAACCCTAATTAGTTTGCAATAGGGATTCTCAGCTTTGCCACGGGAAGCGTATTGAATTTTCCTTTTGGGTTGCAACTGCTTGTGAAATAAAACCACTCTCGTTTGTTCGGTAATAAAACGCTTTACCACATTGCATAATATTAAAATATTATTAGCGATATTTTAAAGAAAAACGAAACTTTCAGCGAAAAGGATTGATTGTTGTGTGTTTAAAGTGTGTTTGTGCGTACTGAATAAGTGAAAAAGTTGCTGTTGGTTCACACGCAAGCCATCATCCATCGTGATCGTGAAGAAGCTCGTCTTGCTGCAATAAAGGCACTACCCACTTAACTGTATGTTCATCCATCGATTCCCTCTGAATTATAAAATCTAAATTTTTTTCAAAAAGTGTGTGAAAATCCTTGACAAATCCATGAATTTACGATAAAAAGCGCATACGTATTGCGAAAGTAGGAACAGAAAATTTTACGCTCGGTTTGCAGGAGCCTTGGAAAAATAAATTGCATTGACTTGACTTCGTATCGCTTCGCAAGTGAAGCAGCATAACGCAACGAAATAAACAGGGAGTTAATTTGGGCAAAGAAATGTAGCGTACTCACAGACCGTTTTACAGTTTCATTAAAACTCAATTATTGTCTGTCGTGTTGGGCTACTAAAGTGGAAACGAGTAAAAAATTGGAGTTGTTATTTAGTGTCGTGTCGTAAATTAGTTAAACGCTCATTTACGACCGTACAAATTTAGGTTATTCTATTGATGAAACCAGAAAACAAATAAAATAGCCTTTGATAATACACCAGGAATCTAATCCTTCTTATTCACGTAATTGTCAATTTGCTGTGTGTGCTCTCCAATTGTCTTCAATTTAACTCTGCTTTAACTGATCCTCTAATAAAAAGGTATATTGAATTTCCTTATTTCAATGAATATAAATAATTTATCTACCCTGAGGACCATAAACTAAATTTCCAGTATGCAGTTTCAAATCTAATTCACTTTAACGCATCAATTTTAGATGATTAAGAAACTAGGAAAGAAAATAAAAAAATCCACTTATATCATTTGGAAAAATACACAGACCGTTTATCTGTATTTCCACACAAGTATTACATGCATGACATATTTTTAGCTTTTACAATTGTACCCAATGCCTGTAGTTATGCTTACACAAACAGAGGAGCAAAACCGGAAAAGTAAAGCCCTTTGTCGGCACATTTAAAAGATACGATGAAATTCCTTTGCAGGATAATATTACATTGTAAAGATATGCAATTTAAAGTTTTGAATCGTCTTAATAATCCAGGTATGCATTATGTATTTAAAACTAAGCGCGATTAATCTACCTGTTTTGCTGTTTTCATACAAACTGACTTATTACATGATTGGATGTACTATGTGCCCGTCTAGATTTTAGAACCTAGCGAGCATAATAATAATAATAGTAATGTAGCATGCCATATTGCATATCTTTAGTTATCTTGCTGGGAGCGAGCACCATGTACATATAAGTATGAATGTAAATTAGAAATATCTCAACCAAATAAATAAGCTTGCATGTACCTACATACATTTTTAAGATGAGGGGTGCATGTGTGCATTGTTTCTGTCGGAATTTGTGCGATTTCAGTTTGCCCTATGCGGTAAAAAGATAACCATCATCATTCATTGCTACTACTCTCTTATTACAACCACCATTAAGATTATTGGAATCACCTATGATGCTACTTACTACCTGTGTGAAAATAAAGTAAATGGTTTTGGTGGATGGAAACTACTACAGCAAGTCTCAGAAGTCAAACCATGTGCAAAAAGGGTACATTCGAAAAAAATACGCATGAATTCATAACGCAGCAAAGGCCACTTTGCTTGTTGCTGTAAGCCACACCAACTAACTATTACGTATACTGCTGTCTAACCCGTCAGCGCACCTGTCCACATGCTTGCATGTTATAAAATTACATTGTGTGATAGTGATGATGATGATGATGGTAGCACAACCTGCAATTTGATACCAATAGGAGCACCTTTTTAAACATGTACGTCATATAGTCATCGTAATCAACGTCGTCGCCATTCTTATCAATCCAGAAAACTTTTACTTTTGCACCCCTTCTCCTACCTACCAGACCACCAAACTTTGCAAAAATGTATTCATAAGCTTATGTATGTTTTTCTAATAGAATAAACTTGCCTCTTTTCCACTCATATTCACGTTGCGTTGGTTGCTCAGAAGAATAAATAAATAAATACGTTCGGTGTCTTTTGCAAGGTATGCAAGCACCTGCAAACCACATCATACATAGATACATGCATAAAACAAAATAAGCATAGTAGAATCATAAAAAATAATAATAATAAACCACTGACTTTAAAATCGCATCAGTTTATACATCATGTGCACAGGGTATGATGGGATATGATAACATAGTGACTTGTTAAATAAATGTGCTTTACACATGCAAGAATAAAATGCCGTGTCAATGTCTGAATTTTACCGCATATACAACATTACGTGAATTTTGCATTACTTACATCATGTTATACCAATAAACATTTACCTGGGAAATTATTGTTATAATAAATAATGTATTCACTTCAATATACATTTTATAGTAAGACATGCCTAACTTGAAAAGGGCTACTTGAATCAGTTAGGTTAGAAGAACAAAGCGCTAGTTTTCTTCCTTCAATTTTAATGCAGTGGTCATCAGTCCATCTGAGTCTATCGAGGAGAACACAGAGATTTTGAGGTGTGCACGCTTTGTAAAGCAAGAAAGAAAACAAACGTCATCATTTTCAACAACAACAACTACATCAAGTCTTGCAAAATTGCGAGATTGTTGTCGTCAAGAGGTGAGTAGTGAGGCCAAAGCCGAAAAAACACACCAAGGAAATCTAATAATTATTAGAAGTATACCTATATCATGAAATAAAATTTGTAGGTACGATTTAATTAGGAGAATTGTGCTTTTTCGAAATATTCTCTTTTGGAAAATATTGTCTATTCCCTCCTTGAGAAAAATATAGTATCAACACATATTGGAAGAAGATTATTGCTAGAAACATTGTGCTACAAATAACAGAAGGAGTTGTCTTAAATTGTATAAATAAATAGGGCTCTTGTTTTTTAGATCAGGGATACCCCTATTTTCTTTTAAATAATTGAAAACCAGTGTGCTAAAATATTTTTGTTTTTTTTTTGCAAATTTTCTCCAAAAAAATATTTTCCATTGTATTTCAGTGTGCTCCTGATATTTTTATCTTGAAAAAATTGGATTGATTTAAAACAATTGGATATCTTTGGATTTCATTATAGTCTTCATTTAAACCAAATTAATTCAGGTAAGCTGACAAAAGAGCTTTTTGATTTCCTTATACCTACTAAAGTGCTTTGTGTTTCCGAGATTTTAACTTTGTGCGTAATTGAAAAAAAATTAAATCACTATTTGAAGTCAAATCAGTCAACTAAAATTTAAATAATTGAATTAAGATCCCGGATAAAAATTACAGTCACTTTGTGGACGCTCATATTTTTAAATCATATTTTTACAATCTTCCTGCAAACCCGCGCCGCGTGCTTGTGTTTATTGTCTGCTGAAATAGGAATAAAAGCAATGGGAAATATCTTTGTTTATCATTATTCTGAAAAGAAAGTAAGCAACCGTTTGTGGTTTGAGTTGCAGCACAGCAACGACATTCGTATAGCTGACAACTAATTAACAACAACCAATACCACATTGCGAGCAAGCAATCCACAAAAAAAATGAAGGTTTCTTCCTTTTCTTGAATGAAAAATTGACAAAAGCTTTCAGTACAAAGAAAACCAAGCAGACATCTCAATTGACCCTCAGTTGAAAACGAAAACCACTTAGGTAATAACAATAAGGCACATCATCATTTGCAAAAAAAATGTGAAGATATGTATACAAGAAGAAACGATATTGCAAAAAGATAGCAGAACTAACTGAGGAAGAAGCTCATGCAGAGTTTGCTTTGAACAATACATATTACCTGTTTATTTACTAGTTTGTTATGTTGACTGCAGCAAACCGAATAAAAGGAAAAGTGAGAAAACCGGTAGCCAAAAAAAAAAAATTTCTTGCAATAAACTTGTGTCAGCAAAACCAAAGAATGTTGCTTGCTTGAGGAGCAATAGGTAGTACCATCAGCACGAAAGTAATGATAAATAAAAATGCAGTTAGTAGTGCAAGTACACCATCAACTAAAAAGTCAGCTAACCTACTACCTTGAATCGTCGTCATCATCATCAACAATCTCTTCTGTTTTAGTTACTTAGATTTTCCCTATTTGCTCTAGTACCCTAAAACCAAACATCAAAAACAAACTTTTTTTTCTCAACTGGTAAATTATGAAGAATTTACTATTTGTAGTTGTAAATTTAACAGCATTATTTAAATTTTCCTTGAAATCATCTCAAAAAGCCAACAGCCGTGTAAAAAAACTATTTTTTATTTTTTGAAAGGCAAAACTAGTTTTCTTTTTTCTTGATTTTTTTTTATTCTGTAAATTTTAAAAAGGTACAAATTCTCTCTAAACTTAGTGGACGGACATGCATTAGGTAATCTATTGAAAAAACAAAAGGGTACTCTATTTCGAATAGTGAACATTATGATAGCAACATCAATTATTACATGATCCTATAACTATACTGCTGCCGACGAAAATTACACGCCATCTGCATCTCTATAATAATAGTCTTGTTTATTCGCTCCTACTACTACTACAACCACAGTGCTTGAATCAGCTAACTCATGTTATCTTTCATGAATTGAAAAATAAATTTATAACGAAATCTCTTCCAATTCGCTAATATGTAATGTGTGCAGCAAATACAAAAGATTTTTGATGGTTGGAAAAAGTTGTTGTTCAATTGCTCTACACCAGCAGCAGCAACATTATCTCGCTTTATTTAGTTAGTGTACAATTTTTATTATTATAGAGATTCGATTTTATTGCACGATATGATATTTGATATTATACTGACGATGATGCGATAAAATGCATACAATACAACAAGCAAGTGTACAACCACTCTTAATTTTTTTTGAGCAGGGTGCACTAAACTTGCCCTCAACTAGAGAGATCATGTAGTACTGTATGTGTGATTACGTGAGCGTCTCTCTCTCTTACCCTTTGTGCAGTGTGCACTATTTGCCATTATAAAAGATTTTTTTTCCTACATCTTTCGATCTCACTTTCGTTACTTCGTCGAGCAAATGTAAGGATATGTACCTATCTGATCTTGTTTGTAAATTTGAATAATATACAGACACTCGTTATTTATTATTATTATTTGTAAAACAGCAATTAGACATTTATTGTGTTGCTTGTCGCTAAAGTAATATTTTTTTCTCTATAAAACAACTCTTACAAAATACAAGAAGTAGTATGCCGTACTCGTGCCACAGTAACATTTTTCGCTGAATGAATGAAAGTGATTTGTAGAATTGGAAACGGCGCAATTAAAAAATATTTAATAACTTTTTTTCCACAAAATTTAAATATGATAAATTATAGTGAGCACACCATCATGCAGATATTGATTTGATGACCTTTGAAGAGATCTGTACAAGTGTAATGCATAAACAAAAGTTTGAACTAGTCAAAGAGTGGTTTAAAAAATGAATTGCTATTCAGTAGAGAAATTGAGACAAAATTGTATTCAAATTTGAGTAAACAATCAGAGAATAAAAATGTAACTGACTTGTAAATAGCCAAACCGCACAATTTGTAGTAACTGTAAATGGAATGAATGAAAGAGCCATGATAGGGCAAGTGCAAGTCAAGAGCATTCAGTGCAGTTTGTCACTTTATGCGCGCGCTAGGTACCACAGACCAAAATATGAAATTGATTATTGGGCGACTAGGCGTTTTCCATTTATAAACGGTTCGATCTCAATAACAATGTTACTACTTGATGAAGAGCATGAGTACATTCACGTCTTCTTTTTTTTTACTTATTTTTAGGCAGTAGCACCACAAAATCTAATGTAAACTATTGAAACTTCTGCCGATCGTTGCACTCTTCTTCAAAATGTTATTGATGGCAATGTAGTAGCATTAAAACTAAATAAGCAAAAAAAAAACGTAATGTGTACAACAAAATGGCATTCCGTTTAGCAAACACATGTTTTATTTGTTAGCTCAGAAATGAATGAACTCTTTATATGAATCCCACAAAATAATAGGCGAAATAGTATTAGCATTTACAAATTTACAGATTACTAATTTTTAGTTATTGCGAGGGAGAAGTTTATGGAGGTAGAAAACCTACTTGAATGAAGCTGTACTATCTCAACCAACCACAGAGAAAAAATTGAGGCAATTTTAGTCAAGTCAAGATAATATACCTATCTCTATAGAAAGGAATTCAGCTTTCCAAAGATAAATTGATTTACTAGTACAAAACAGGACTTTTATTTTGGATGATTGATCAAATTAATTCACTCTAGACGATAATCATCGCCCTCAACATTTCCTTTTCTCTTTTTTGTGACTTTACCTGTAGTCAGTGGCAGGGCAGATACTATGCATTATTTGGAAGATACATCATAATATACTGGATACTAGCATGTCATGCAAAATATATTAAATTTACTCTTTTTCCTTAAACTGTTCAATCATTCTTAAAAATTTCTTGAGAATAAAAAATAAATATTTGCAAGTAAATAAAAACCATGAGGGAGAGGGTTATAATGCCGCATAACATAATGTTTGAAAACATCACCAATTTAAAATATAAATATTATGCATGTACATAATCTGATACACTGCACACAATTGCCATTATGTCTTTTGCACACTTTATACCTAAAGGCACTACAGACCAAAAGGGGCAATCATAATTGCACGCATTGTTAGAGGTGATATGTGCTATTAAAAATGTTATGCAATCACCATCAGCACACACACACACAGACAGCAACAAAACAACAAGTCGTCAGTCAGTCAGTCAGTCATTCAGTTGTTTTATATAATATCTTTTCTTATCGTGGACGAATAATCGCAACAGTTCATCACGCCACTAACTTACTTAAAAAAAATACTTAGGTAAGCCTTATACAAACAAATAGTCGACCGACCGCAGTGGAATAATATTAATGAAGTTTGAAAAAGTGAAGTGAATATAACTCACTTGTTTTCTTCTCTTTTTCAATCTAAATATCTCTCTCACACACATAAACTCTTTCTAGTCATTCATTCATTTTATGTTAGTGGTTGGAGAGTTCTTCTGACTTATTTGGTATATGATACAATGCACAATGCGTGTACGATACTATAAGACAAGCAACAATATTTACTCGTAACATACTTTGTAAAATACCATCGCAATTTTTACAGTAAATAACATTGACTAGGACAATTCTGAAAGGAAAAAGCAAACAATTATGTATTTAGCGTTTAAATGAAAAAAAATTTGCATGTGTGACGATGACGATAAAAGAAGAAGACAAAAGAAGAAAAAAAGGTGCAGAAAATAAAAATGGTTTTGCTACTCTGTAGTTTATAGTCAACGGGTTGAACTGTAACATAACTTGTGATACATAAAATATAGTATAAATATATGCAGCAAATATGAAGCCTCTTCTTTTTTTATTTAGGTAGATAGTATATTATATAAACCTTGCTTAGAGACATGCATGATAATCATAATATGTAACATGCCTACTCACAATCTACACATCCTACATCACTTTTGGTTAATCAATCCATCAAGCTTGATGAAAAACCGTGTTGGTTTTCTGTTTAAAAAGCATAATTTGTCCTCTGTGTCCTCCTCTCTGTAAGTTTTTTTAAAAGAACTAATCTAACTGAAAGTCATTTTCTATGTAAGTACTTGAGTATATACCTACGAATGAATGACATGACACAGTCAAATGAAGGATGACATGAACAATGATGTCTGTTACAGTTTTTAATATAAATGCCAAGAACCACTCTTATAATAAATGTGCATTTGCTAAATTATTTCTTCACAATTTTTCAGCGTTTTTCAGTTGTCTTATGTTTACGTGTGTTTTGTCCCGTCAACATGTTTGTCACGCTGTATTCTGCCTCGTTATTACATGCAGTGATAATGATGGGGATGATGACTTACGATTATGTGAACTAAATAATATGACAGAGGTTATGAGTTGTGCGCTATTTGATGATGACCAGGTATAAAATGGGGCTGACTGAGAGTGACTCTTTGTGACTCACACATTTCTCACACAAAAAGTCAAGGAGTTAGTGCAATACATTGGTGGTGGTGTGGTGGTGGTGGCAGCAAGCATGCACGATGACGGTATATTGCGTCCCTTTTTCTATCTTCAAAAAAAAACTTTTATTTGCGAATGGAAAATAGGTACTGTGCAGAACTTAATGGTACAGCATACCTTATAATAATAATAATAATAATAATAATAAGAGCAAGCTGCAATAATAACATGGATGATCGTCGTGATAATATTTTTTTTCATTATTTAACAATATTATTATTATTATTATTATTGAGTCAGTGCCTCAGAGAGCCTTCTAAATATTGTTCCCTTTTGGAAGTGTTATGCATGCATATTTGCTAAAAGGAGGATAAGACATAATTGCTGTGAAAAATATATAAGTTGTCCCTTTTACTGAAGTCATTCTGAAGACGTTATAGAAACCATTGCACTTCACTTTTAAGCTGTTATTTATTGGTAAAGTTGCGTTAAATGTTCGTATGGTATGTTGTAAGTGGCATGAACGGTGTCGGGTTGGACTTTTTTTGATTGGTCTCAATTGCAGAATCTGCAAAATATTTGTTTCAATGACACAAGAAAAAACAAAGTTTTTTTTCTGTATCCCTTCTTGGCAATGATCAGTTGAAGAGCCGAACCTGTTTCTATGACGTGATACTTTAATGAGTTAGATAATCATATATCAATACCGATAATAATGCACAGGAACAGTAATTTAGTTTTTTATTGCTGCCTTTTCTAGAATGTGATACGCTGTAAATTTGGTAATTATATCACTAAATGCTACACAAGAAGTTTAAATAAGCAGGTGGTTTTAATTTAGCTATGTTTTGCAACCTGGGGAAAACCTTGAACTACCACTGCATAATTAAGTACCAACATTTGCCCCCAAGTGAATGCGAATACATTTTATTACTTAATTTTCTCCATTTGTAAGACGCCACTGTACTTCAAATTGTTGGTACTTAATGCTGTTTGTGAGACTTTATTGCTGGTTAGACTTTATTTCATATTTTTTCAAATGGGTTTTTACATGTTTTTTCTACATATAATTTCAGGTAATAATCGTGGTTTTATGTTGTACAAGAAACATGAACAGTTTGCTACATAATTAAGTAGTTGACGTTATAATATCCTTTTAACTATTATATAGCTAATTTGTCATCGTCATACTGTAGAATTAAGTAGAGGAAACCAATTCCACAAAATACGTAAGTAAAACAGGCAGACCTACTTCAAAGCAGGCGTCGTAAAATAAACCACGCATATTTGGTAGTAATAAAAACCATCCTTTATTAGTCAAGAGAACATGCTTACACGCGTTTCGTTTAAATGGGTCCTGAGATAATTAGCAGCAACCACAAAAGCTGCACTTAATTTTGCAAAAAAAGTACTTTTTGTGATAGTAAGTTTGACGAACAAGTAGTCAATTTAAATGAGAAATTGACGAATTTTAACTGGCATGACATTTAAAAAGCTGTCAAATCAAATTGACAAAGTGCAGGAGGAAAAATAGATACAAAATGATTAGTTTTTCATGTGTCACATGGCAAATGTCTTGGTTAAAGTATCTTAACTTATTTGCGCATCAATCATCATTCACGTCACTCGCTATAATAACACGACGGTGATGACCGGGCGTCGTTAAAAAGAAGAAAAAATGTGTTTTATGCAATGAAAAAGTGCATACAAATGCACAGGAGATCGTTTCAAGTTGTCCTTGGGAAAAATGGGAGAATAAATATACGTAACAACAATACCGTGATTAAAAGCTCATTTCATTTAAATTATTCCTGTGCCCTCAAAAGTACGAATGAGAAAACTGTTATGATGACACTTACTTAGTAAGTCAAGTCTTCCATTTAGACAAACATGCGCAGGCGTGCTAGCTGGTACAGAAGATATACAAAACAGATACATGATAATTTGTTTGCGTACCTACCTTCATTTTTGCACTCTCACTCAGCTCGCCAGCTCTACCACCACCACACACATCATGCGCTTCTGTTTTCATTACTTGCCCTGTACGAATTTAAGCTGGCGAGTTTATGATGACACCTATTCTGTTTGTCAGTCACTCGGTCAGTGTGACTAACTAAAAGAATAATCAATTTGTTTTATGATTTTCTTTTGTTTTGCACTCTGCTAACAGCAAACTGAAAATTGTAGTTGTGTACGTGTGCCGTTTTGTTTGTTTTGCTCAGTCGCTGGCTTGCATTCATTTATGCATTCATTTGCATTAATTTATTCAAATACCTATTCAATTTGCAAGTAGCATTTGACCAACTGGTAATGAAGTAATAGTAAACGCAGTTTACAATCTGTCAATAATTTAGTACAGAAAAGGTGAATAGGTATAATATTATGTACTTAGGTATGTATGTACATAGATAGGAGCACAATGGAAAAACATGAAGGCATAAGATGCAGCTTACTGAATATTGTTAAGCATTCACGCACTTTATCAACACTCCTCTTATGTAATCTTCTTCTTTTTATAATTATAGTAATGAAACATGAAACCATCTAATCTCCACACAAAGGTACGAAATAACCTTCAGATTTGAAATTCAAACGAGAAGGAGAGTGTAGAAATTCCTAATCACTTTTGCTTTTATTTGACTCTTCTGTCTTACCTTCAATATTCTAAGAATAATAGAAAAAACCACGTCCGTTTTTAAAGATGCATGCCCAAGTGTCGCTAACATTTCCAATGTAGTTTTGCACGGTCTATTGGCGGATACACATGATTGCATGGTGTATGTGGTTTAGAAATAAATAGATGTGTGAACTATATTTCATTACCAAATCTGAGGACTATTTCGTACAAAAAGTAATGCAAGTCTAGTGGGGTGTGTTTATGTGCTTTAGTGCAGAAAAAGATGCATTTCTTGTTTGCGATGAATACATGAATAAAAAAAGCTTGCACCATTTGTTTATCTTTAATTGTCTGATCACATCATATAATAAATGATCAAAATAATGTTTACTGAAAGCCTATAGATGCGTTTCTTTACGGCAGATAGCCATAAGAGAATATTTTTTACTTTGTTTCATCATCTCACTAGTATCGTTGTCTAAACACTGGCCAAATATCAACCATAAAATCAATAGATATCGGTATCACCCATGTGTTAACAGAAACATTAGTAACGCTAACCCATGTTTTTTACCATTACCTAATGTAATCAGATACTCAGACTCTCTATGCACCATGCGTAAAGCTGTGAGTCAGCAATTCAGCAATTCAAACTGGTGTCAAATTTCCTATTGTATGTGGTCTTAGGATAGGGTATGGTGTGTGATGTTATTCGAGCCCGCTATGAATATACAAATTAGCTTAATAAAATATCACTATAAGAGTAACTTTTGTATATATACACCATATATGGACATGGTGCTTTATTGACATCCGACATTATCTTGAATCTTTATCATGAATTAGCTAAAAAGTGCAAATATGTAATGTGCAATCATATAATATGTTTATTTGTCAACATTTTGAACGGCAGATATTTCAACAATTTTTTGAAAAACAAGACCAAGTTTAGAATAATAAATGAATAACCTCGAAGAATGAAATATGGCGACCATTTATTGAAAGAGATCAAAATTGCCTAGTGAAAAAACATACTATAGTGTAGACAGTGACAAAAATAGAAATAATTCATTTTTACACGCTTACGGCATTTATCTTGTGATGAGCGAATAAATAGTAAAAATAGAATACAGATAGGACGATATTTTTTTATTTATGCAGAGGGAAAGGTAAAAATAATAGCGTATAATAATAAAAACAGATTTCATAGATAAAAAAGTGTTTATCTGCAATGTAATTGGCAAAATAATACACACTGATGTACAATAATCTAACCTAGGATTAAAAACATTGTAAAATTTTAAACTACTTGGTACGGTCATTGTTACTATATTTATACGGTTGAAAAGACACAAGAAATGCTATTGCATCTAATAATATTTCGAAAATTTCAAATAAATTTAAACTAGTTTGTATCTAAATTCAAGTGAATATTATAACGAGATAGTAATTACAAGTTGAAATACCATGGTAATAACATTTTTTAATAGTGAGTTTGCATTATGTGTACTTGACGTATCTAACTTTTTTGCTAACGTTTTTTTTAAAAAAAACTAAAAATTTAAAGTACTCAAGTTTACGCATAATGCAGCACGTTTACCAAGTTTTTTGGAAGTCATAATATGAGCTTTACATGATTTATTTTCTGTTGCTGCGCCCCGAAAGTAAACCTGGCTTTAGCAGGTTAATTTCTTAGGCAAACATTGCAATCAATTAAGAGAAATTACAGATAATATGAAAGTACGGAAAAAATTCACGACATTTTTTTTTAACATTCAAATTTTTCTTTTCAAAACGTGCCCTTGTCCCTTAGTAAGTTCAAATATTAAAATATTAATAACAGTTGGTAGAAAATATTTATAGAAAATGAAAATTATGCATACTATGGTAATGTTGGCACGGATCAAGAGTTTCAATGTTTTTTTTTGAAACATGAATAAGCTACAAAAACATTGCAAGATTGAATTCAACAAAAGCTCAGTGTTAAGTCTCAAAATATTGTTGTAAATATGTGGTGGTTTTTTAGAGTGAGTAATAAGAAACAACAATAAAAGCTAATTCTTCCATTATCAGTAAACGGAATAGCAATAAAAGTGGAGTAAGATTAGGTTAGGCAATGAGCGGAAACGTTCTCTCATGAGAAAAGTCTTTGCCTTGCATAAGAAAGAAAAATATAGATAGTTATGTAGTTATGCATAGGTATAGTATACATGTGTCGTACATGTGGATTATGTAAAAAGATTATGAAGTTTTTTGGACGAGCTTGAGTGATCTTTGAGGTAGGTAGTTGCAAAAATAATAGAGTGGTGTGGTGTGTGTAAAGCATTCTTTTTTTTACTTCTATGTTAACTGCTATAGATAAAATAGTTAAGTTATAAGTCAATTTGTTGACCATTTTTAGTATACATTTTTTTTGTTTCATTGTCTCTCTTGAACGAAAACGTGCTCTCTTGTGGAATTTCCTCGTTTTGGTACTTATATATCGTCACCGTCATCATTGTACAATATTATTTTATTTTACCTGTGCCCTTACATATATATATAGTTGGTTTGGTATTAATTAGGTAATAATAATTACGCGATATGAACCAAATAATACCAGAATGGAGGCATTGCAATACAAATTTGAGTAAACATGCTAATCTTGAGTTCAGTGCAAATCGTTTGCAGAAAGAAAAACCATAGTTCGTTTGTTGTCAGAGGAGGAAACGTTATAATGTATTAACTTTGATACCAAAAGACAGTTTTCATTGTTTTACGTCGAAGACGCAAAACTGATTGCTCTTCAGTGTTAATTAATATTTGGACGAAAAGACAAATTGCTCCGGTTTTACGTGCAGTTCTGTCTGTCTGAGTGAGCTGCTAATTTTATAGTTCTTCAATTCAAATGGAATTATTTACCAGATTGATTGATTACTAGTTTTATCTTTAAGAAATCTTTGACACATTTCCATTTCAAAAATTGTTTAGTTTTGACTAAACTTTTGTACGAGACTGTGTTTCTCTGTTCATTCCATGGAGAATGCAAAAGTGATTGAATGTAGCTAGTATGTTGGCATAAGTTGAAAGAATATTGTTGCTACAAAAGTGGGTGCAAATACTCCCCAATTGATTGACTGGTTGACGTTACAAATAGTGATTGGATTTTGAAACGAAAATACTAAAGTGCGCACAGATTTTACTGCAGATTTACTTTCACAGTTTATCATTTTCTTTATTAAATTTTTCAATTTAAACAGACAAAATGAAGCCGTCAGTGGTAGCCATTGCCTTTGCTGTTTGCATTGCACTAAGCAATGCTCTGCCAGTTCCAGAGGATTCATCCACGACAGCCAAGTCCTCAGAAGATAAAACACCATCTGTAAGTTCACTTTTACTGTATCTAACGCTTTCTCTTATTTTTCCAGAAATGCGGGGATTATTTTAGCCTCCCCAAAAACAGTCATTTAAATGTACCAAAAGTCCATGGTTTAGAAAAAATAATTCAGTCAGTTTTAAGTGCAACATTTTACTGGATAAACTATGATTCTAGAAAAAGAGAATGCATACTTGCATACTTACATACAAACACGCACACTTCGAGCATACGCACAATGATTTTTTGCCTCATTTAAGTTTCTCAATTTTTGACAAACGTATTTCGTTTCCGTGTTGTTGCATTTCATTTCTACATTTATCGGTTCACCAGATAAATGTAATAATAATACGCAACTGCTTGAACAGCCTAGCTTGTACCATCATCATCGCCATGATCAACCATATTATACTTCTTACTTGATGTCTTACATGCATAAGCCCAGTATGGAAAAAAATATTATACTACATCATTTTAACTTTGTTGTAATGACAATGTTCCGGCACCACACAGTTTAATTCCTTTTTTGTCTTCTATCATCCATCAAGCTTCACACAGTCGTAAAAGCGTGTCTGTTTGAGGATTTTAAGACAATAAAATAATACCACAAATAATAATAATAAACCTGAGTGAGTTACGTTTTTTGTGCGTAGGTATGAATATTTGTGGCAGATTTTACTATGCACTTGTTTTACAACGTTCAGCGCAGGCTTACTTCCTTCCCTTGACGAAGTTAACGCAAAACTTGTTCTGCTGTTTAAATTGTATGCATCAATATGCTACCATTTTACTCTCTCACACGGCAAAAAAACTTCCTGCTTCCTGAGTAAGCCCTAGATTTCGTTTTAAGGCTGTAGTTAAAGTCTGACGTAACTCGGACTGACAGTTGAGTGCAGAGTAGTAGGCATGCGTATTTGTTGCTACCAACTACTTGGTAGTATTAACATGGAGAGATTATGTATAGAAAAAATGCAGTCATAAAGCTCACATAAATAAATGAGCCATCATTTCTGCCACGGTTGCGCACACAAAACAAGAACAGACGAACAAACAAACAAAAAATGTTTTTGATTAATTGCCAGCCGTGGCGCTGCAAGTAGGCAAATAAACAGTCATTGTATCATTGATATAGTGGACAAAGGCTTATTTTTAGAATTAAAACAAGATTAGTACAAAAAAAGCTGATTACTGTTTTATTAGACTTATTTTGCACCTGTTAAACTGTACTTAATGCTGTTGTAGTACATTGCATTGTCCTTACTCATAAAAAATGTTGCATGTCATGTTGTTTGAAAGATTCAGGATGCAGCCGTAAGATCTGTTTTGAGATTCTTGCTCTTGTCTTGACTTATCCTGCTGCTTAAGTTATAGCATGGTCAGCATTTTAATGAATAGTGATAGTAGCTAACTGTGTCCTGCGTAACCAAGTACATGCTGAGTGACTTATTTTATTGTTATGTGATCTTTTATGTAGATTCATTTAAAATAAATGTAGTTAACTCAGTCAGTAAGTCATTCATGTTGCCAAAGAATAAAAAAAATGTATTTTTAGCTACCTGAATTATTTAAATTTTCATAAGATTTATATATGCTGAAGTATGAGGCGTTTGCACTATTTTTACGCTTGCTAGCCAACAGTTAACCTTTACTGCTACAATTGTTGTCATTATTATTTTTGCATGTTTATTTTTTTAAATACTTTACAGCAGATTTTGAAGAATATATTATGCTCTTGTTTTCATTTAAAACTTTGCTAGCGGAAAATTCCCTTTTTCCTGAAAAAAAGCATAAGGCACATGGGAATACGCACAGTAGACAGACATACTGATAAAAATGAATAAAAAAGCTGCCCAATGACTTCGCCATCATCACCAAACTCATGTGCAGTCAATATTATAAAGTCTCCCATTTAACTTCTCAAGAGCACTTTCGCCTTTTTTTAAATTCTCAGAACTGCATTTGCTCGAGTTATTGTAAAGACGCTAGGAACGTTGTGATGTCAAGAACTTGAGTCATAAAAGTCAGAACATTTAGTTGATAAACTTTTGTGTACAAACTGAAGTGAATTCAGGTAGGTAGGCATGCAATATAACTCACAAATCACATAGTAGCACGCCTTTGCATTGTATTATGCAAGTTTAAGTTGACGATGATAGTGGTGTGTGGTGGTATATGGTAGTGGTTTTTTTAGATTAATGCTTTTCAGAGGCATATACTATGTATAACTACAATCAGATAGTACGCACGCTGCTAAGATAATATAAAAAAACAAAAGTATAACAATTTGCAATTCATCATCGGTAAATAGGTAGTTTGCATGCACACCCCAGCAAAAGAAACTTGGCAACCAGAAAGTTAATGATAAGAAGGCAGTCAGTCTACTGAGATTTTGTATTGATATATTTAATTTTCATCCGGTTATTAGTATTCAGTAGTAATTAATGCTAGATTAGGTGCTTCATATTATTTCTTACAGAAAGTAATTAAGAAAAAAATGACACGAGTATATTAATGTCTTTAAGGTATTTCGTGAGGTATTTTAAAGAACAGGAATGGAAGGAACAGCATGGGCTCCCCATTTAATATCAGTTCACCTCTTATACAAATAAAATTATCACCTAGTCTTAATAATCCTATTATGTAATTGCTGCTTGTTAAAAAGGAAATCGAATGGGTAATAAACAAAAGTAAATGAGGAGCAGTTGGTAATAGGATATTGTATGTAATCTGGGAAGCATTCATTCGTGTTAATTGATCTAGGATACCAATCCACAGGTTGTCCCAGAATGGTTTTAATTGCAATTCTGTGTGTAGCCAACAACCAAGGTGTTGGAATCAGTGGCATTTCCGGTGGATATGATGAAAGTGATACTTAGCAAGGCTACGCACTTTTGCCGATTGCGAAATAAGTACATAGCTCGCCTGATTTGTGTTAGGAAGACACATCATAAACTTGCATAAGTACTCTCCCCGTTTTATCTGCTGACCTGTTTAATTTACTTCGTAATGATTGAATGGACATTATCATTATCCTTATTATAACAGCATAGCTACGTACTTGCTTGAATATGCGATTATCGTCTTTAAAATGTAAATTCAAATATCCTGAAAATTAAAGTACAGGGTGGTCCTAGCGCTATGCGTAATTATAAGGCGAAAATCGTTTTTAGGTGAAGACGGTATACTACTACTGACCTTCAAATCAACACAGACAAACGGTTTCTCCTTGAGAAACATTCAAAAATCTGTTTACTTTGTTTCACTTTCAATTTCATGACGATGCTGCTGGGTTGATGATGATGATACCTGTTGAGCAGCCCTTATTGTGTTGTCGTTGTCTTGTCTATGTCACCCATAATGTGCATAAAAAGATGAACAGACAGAGTGCGGTAAACAGGATAAATGCAATGTTTTGCTTGCTGACATAGGATTGCTGCTTATGTTATTATTACATAACATGTAATTATTGATGATGAAAATAAAGGATTGTATGAGTGAACAGGAAAAGAGGAAAAAAATATTAAATGTCTTTGATTCAATGATGATAGCTATCATTATTACCATAAAGCAAAGGCCTCTTCACTTTTCCTGCTAAAAAATGCTTAAAAGCATTGAGTATTTCCACTCCTGCATTTTTAAGTTTTCTTCTCTCTTATTACACATGACAAAGCTGATTACCATTTTACCTCCATAATACACAAAGATATAGCATGTTAGAAATACCAACTGTTCTCTGTGTTTGTACAAATGAAGTAGGCAGGAACAATAACAGGAATAATCCAATTATTACTCCTGATCTATTTACACATTTTGCAAATGAAAAGCTAAAAAAATCTTGACAATTGTTTGTGAGTGACCTGCATAATATCCCCTTTTGTGACTTCACTAGGGTAATGAATAATATTTGAATTGATGATTGCATAATGAAATTTTTAAAAAACGAAAAAAAAAAAAAAAAAAATTGCGGAATAGTTTAAGCACTAGGTACAATATGTCTACTTAGCTCTCTGTCTGCATGTCTTGTTCGGTAGATACATACGTAATCAGCAGTGTACATAATTTAATGTAACATGTAAAATAAAATGGCATGCATAATAAGAAGCATGTCATGGTCAAACGGTATTCAACGAAATCTTGTTGATGAGAAATAATATGATGCGAGGACCCTTTCAAAATATCCAAACCTTTCCTCATTTCAGCAACTTTCTTCATTTTTCTGATTGCATTGTATCACGGTCAGAGATTGGTCAGTCAGCAGGTTGTAATGTCATGTTTGATGAAAATAGGCACACCGAAACATAATAGTATGATTTTTTTTCGCCACGCCTTTTAAACACTTTTTTCACCATCTCTTCACTTCATTAAGACACAAATGCAATCTTCATGCACAATTCATGCATAGAAGTGGCTTCACCATAAACAAGTGATCAACAATTTTTTTCCTAACTGGACACTTGTCATTCACCATGGCCATGCACATATTGTCTTCATGAAATATAATCATTAACATAGAGATTTTAATTGCTTGTGAGATAACAAATGTTATTTTGGTATTAGGGCTGGGCAAATACAGTAGAACCTCCGAATAAGAGCACCTCAAGGGGAAAGCATTTTCAGTCTGTAATATGGGGGTGCTATCAGCAGGAGAGCCTCTAT